>CAKNYM010049003.1:16095-43540 GCA_932195095.1 Andricus curvator
AATCAAATGTTTTTCTGTAGATTTCCAAAAAGAGCCAGGGTGTTAAAGGTATCAAAAATAAAAAATAAATTCTAATTGAAAAGGAATTTTTTTCATCATCATCTAGTCAGTCCTTTCTGGCCCTAATCGAGTGCTGACTAGCCCCTCAGAACCAAATAATTTTCTGAGTGTTTCATTCAAATATTTTTGTGTAGACTTCCAAAAAGAGCCAGGGTGTTTAAAAGTATCAAAAATATAAAATGAACTCTAAATAAGAAGGAATTTTTTTCCTCATCTAGCCAGTCTTTTCGGGCCCTAATCGGGTGCTGACTAGCCCGTCAGAACCAAATAATTTTCTAAGTGTCTCATTCAAATATATTTTGTAGTTTTTCAAAAAGAGCTAGGGTGTTAAAAGTATCAAAAATTGAAAAAATAAATCCTAAATACAGAGGAATTTTTTTCATCATATCTAGTCAGCCCTTCCGGGCCCTAATCGGGTGCTGACTAGCCTGTCAGAACCAAATAATTTTCTAAGTGTCTCATTCAAATATATTTTCTAGATTCCCAAAAAGAGTCAGGGTGTTAAAAGTATCAGAGATAAAAAATGAATTCTAAATAAAAAGGATTTTTTCCCCTCATCATCTAGTCAATCTTTTCGGGCCCTAATCGGGTGCTGACTAGCCCGTCAGAACAAAATAATTTTTTAAACGTCTCAATCAAATGTTTTTGTGTAGATTTCCAAAAAGAGCCAGGGTGTTAAAAGTATGAAAAATAAATAAATGAATTCTAAATAAAGAGGAATTTTTTTTATCATCATCTCGTCAGTATTTTTGGGCCCTAGTTGGGTGCTGACTAGCCTGTCAGACCAAAATAATTTTATAAGTGTTTCATTCGAATATTTTTTTATACATTTCTAAAAAGAGCCAAAGTGTTGAAAGTATCAAAAATATAAAATGAATTCTAAATAAAAAGGATTCTTTTCCCTCATCGTCTAGTCAGTCCTTTCGGGCCCTAATCGGGTGTTGACTAGCCCGTCAGAACCAAATAATTTTATAAGTGTTTCATTCAAATATTTTCTTGTAGATTTCCAAAAAGAGCCAGGGTGTTAAAGGTATCAAAGATGAAAAAATGAATTCTAAATAAAGAGGAATTCTCTTCATCATCATCTAATCAGTCCTTTCGGGCCCTAATCGGGTGCTGACTAGCCCGTCTGAACAAAATAATTTTCTGAACGTCTCAATCAAATTTTTTTCTGTAGATTTCCAAAAAGAGACAGGGTCTTTCCAAGTATCAAAAATATATTATGAATTCTAAATAAAAAGGATTTTTTCCCTCCATAATCTAGTCAGTCTTTTCGGGCCCTAATCGGGTGCTGACTAGCCCGTCAGAACAAAATAATTTTCTAAACGTATCAATGAAATGTTTTTCTGTAGATTTCCAAAAAGAGCCAGGTTCTTAAAAGTATCAAAAATAAAAAAATGAATTCTAAATACAGAGGAATTTTTTTCATCATCATCTAGATAGTCCTTTCGGGCCCTAATCGGGTGCTGACTAGCCCGTCAAAACCAAATAATTTTATAAGTGTTTCATACAAATATTTTTTGTAGATTTCCAAAAAGAGCCAGAGTGTTTAAAAGTATCAAAAATAAATTCTAAATAAAGAGGAATTTTTTTCATCATCATCTAGTCTGTCCTTCCGGGCCCTAATCGGGTCCTGACTAGCGCGTCAGAACCCAATAATTTTCTAAGGGTTTTATTCAAATATTTTGTGTAGATTTCCAAAAAGAGCCAGGGTGTAAAAAGTATCAAAAATAAAAAAAGAAATCTAAATAAAAAGTCAATCATCTAAAATAGATTTTTACAAGACCGACTGACTAGCTCTAGATTAGCTTATCCAGACTTTTGTAGAAAATTCAACTATTTTGTGAAAATTTCATTTTTTGTTATTGAAAATTCATCTCTTTCTCTAGAAATGTTACCTTTTTTGGTTAAATATGCAACTGTGTGATTAAAATGAATGAATAAATTAAAATTAAATTAAAATGAATCTGTTTTGGTTAAAAATTGCATTTTTAAATTATTTTAAAAAAAAAATTGCATGTTAAAAATTCATTTTTTTTTTTTTGCAAAAAAGTTGTATTCTCGGCTCAAAACTAAAAAACTTTAAAAACTGATTTTTATTTTTAATTTAAATCTTTATTTAGAAATATTAACTATTAAATTTTGCATTGAAAATTTATCTTTTCAGGTAGGAAATTCAACTTGCTGGTTGGAAGATGAACTAAACCCTCAAAAGTTCATTTTTTCAGTGTAGGATTTAAAATTTTAATTAAAAACTCGTTTCTTTTTTGTTTGAAAGTTTACTCTTTTTTAACTGAAAATTTAACTAATTTTTTGAAAATCAGTTGATTGGTTGCAAATGAACTTTTTTGTTGAAAATTTAATTGTTTTGTGAAAAATTTGTATTTTTGGCTGGAAACCTACTTTTTTTTAATGAAAAATGGAACTATTTGTTTGAAAATTATTCTGTTTTAGTTAAGGATTCAAGTGTTTTGCTAAAAATACGTTTTCTAAAACTTTTTTTTTTAATTCAACTGATTGGTTGAAAATTGGTCTTATTGCCTCAAAAATTTAGCAATTTGATGAAAAATTCAACTTTTTTTTTTACAAATTAAACTGTGGTGTGGCAAATGATTAAAATTTGGACTAACATCGCATCCATTATTCAAACTATTTAGTTGAAAATCTGTGAAATTCGTTGAAAATTTATCTTTTTTGGTAGAAAAGTTATCTTCGTAATTGAAAATTTAAATATTTCTTTAAAAAGTGATGTATTTTGTTGAAAATTCGCCTTTTCTGGTAGAAAATTATTCTTATTGGTTGAAAATTTTACAGGTGAAAAATTAATCTGTCTTGTTGGAAATTCATCTTTTCGGTAGATAATTCAACAATTTAGTCGAAAATTCAACTATTCGGTTGAAAATTTGACTATTTTATCGAAAATTCAACTTTTTCTGTAGAAAGCTCATTTTTTCAGTTAAAAATACAACTGTTTTGGTAGAAAAATAATCTTCTGGGTTGAGGATTCAACTATTTTGTTAGAAATTTATGTATTTGGCTGACAATTTATCTTCTTTGGTAGAAAATTAATCTTCTGGTTTAAAAATTTATCTTTTTGGTTGAAAATTTAACTATTAGGTTGAATATTCAACCATGTGGCTAAACATTCAACTATTTGGATGAAAATTTAACTATTTTGTTGGAAATTTACATATTTATTTGAAAATTATTATTTTCTTGTAGCAAATTAATTTTCTTCGTTAAAAATCGAACTATTTTGTTCGAAATTTATCTATTTTGCTGACAATTCATCTTATTTGGTAGAAAATTAAGCTTCTGGGTTGTCGATTTATCTTTTTGGTTTAAAATTTAACTATTTTTCTTTAAATTCACCTATTTGGTTGAAAATTTAAATATTTGGTTAAAAATGCAACCAATTGGTTGAAAATTTAACTATTTGGTTGAAAATTCATCTGCTTTTGTAGTAAGCTAATCTTTCTGGTTGGAAAACAATCTTCTCGGTTGAGGATTCAACTATTTTGTTTTGAAATTTACCTATTTTTTTGAAAATTATTCTTTTCTGGTAGCAAATTAATTTTCTTGTTTGAAAATTGAACTATTTTGTTGAAAATTTATCTATTTTGCTGACAATTCATCTTCTTTGATAGAAAATTAAGCTTCTGGTTTGGCGATTGATCTTTCTGGTTTAAAATTTAACTATTTTTTTGAAAATTTAACTATTTTTCTTCAAATTCACCTATTTGGTTGAAAATTTAAATATTTGGTTAAAAATGCAACCAAGTGGTTGAAAATTTAACTATTTGGTTGAAAATTCATCTGCTTTTGTAGTAAGCTAATCTTTTTGGTCGAAAAATAATCTTCTTGGTTGAGGATTCAACTATTTTGTTTTGAAATTTACCTATTTTTTTGAAAATTATTCTCTTCTGGTAGCAAATTGATTTTCTTCGATAAAAATTGAACTATTTTGTTAGAAATTTATCTATTTTGCTGACAATTCATCTTCTTTGGTAGAAAACTAATCTTCTGGGTTGACGATTTATCTTTTTGGTTGAAAATTTAACTATTTTATTGAAAATTTATCTATTTTGCTGACATTTCATCTTCTTTGGTATAAAATTAAGCTTCTGGGTTGGCGATTTATCTTTTTGGATTAAAATTTAACTATTTTTCATTAAATTCAACTATTTGGTTGAAAATGCAACTATTTGTTTGAAAATTTAACTATTTGGTTGAAAATTCATCTGCTTTTGTAGTAAGCTAATCTTTTTGGTTGGAAAATAATCTTCTCGGTTGAGGATTCAACTATTTTGTTTTGAAATTTACCTATTTTTTTGAAAATTATTCTTTTCTGGTAGCAAATTAATTTTCTTGGTTGAAAATTGAACTATTTTGTTGAAAATTTATCTATTTTGCTGACAATTCATCTTCTTTGGTAGAAAATTAAGCTTCTGGGTTGGCGATTTATCTTTTTGGTTTAAAATTTAAATAATTTTTTGAAAATTTAACTATTTTTCTTCAAATTCAACTATTTGGTTGAACATTTAAATATTTGGTTAAAAATGCAACTATTTGGTTGAAAGTGAAACTATTTGGTGGAAAATTCATATACTTTTGTAGTAAGCTAATCTTTTTGGTCGAAAAATAATCTTCTTGGTTGAGGATTCAACTATTTTGTTTTGAAATTTACCTATTTTTTTGAAAATTATTCTCTTCTGGTAGCAAATTAATTTTCTTCGATAAAAATTGAACTATTTTGTTAGAAATTTATCTATTTTGCTGACAATTCATCTTCTTTGGTAGAAAACTAATCTTCTGGGTTGACAATTTATCTTTTTGGTTGAAAATTGAACTATTTTATTGAAAATTTATCTATTTTGCTGACAATTAATCTTCTTTGGTAGAAAATTAAGCTTCTGGGTTGGCGATTTATCTTTTTGGTTTAAAATTGAACTATTTTTTTGAAAATTTAACTATTTTTCTTTAAATTCAACTATTTGGTTGAAAATTTGAATATTTGGTTAAAAATGCAACTATTTGGTTGAAAATGAAACTATTTGGTTGAAAATTCATCTACTTTTGTAGTAAGCTAATCTTTTTGGTCGAAAAATAATCTTCTTGGTTGAGGATTCAACTATTTTGTTTTGAAATTTACTGGCAATTCATCTTCATCTTCTTTGGTAGAAAATTAATCTTCTAGGTTAACGATTTATCTTTTTGGTTGAAAATTTAACTATTTTGTTAATTTTCCGTTATGTTGTGATTCGTTGAGATGGCGGACAAATTAGTTTAGCTAATTAGCGAAGAAGTTAAAAAATATTTCAAACGGAAAAGTAAAGAAAGAGTGGCATTAGCGGGCAATTGTGAGAAAATAGTGTATTCAGCGTCTTTTTTTTAAAATAAGAACAAAATTATGTCATAGCACAAAAAGTGCGATGACATAATTTGGTTAGAGAATCAGATGAAAACTGAAAGTCAAAAAGGGTTGAAAACAGTGGGCGCCTGACCGGGTTTTTCAGCGGCTCGTGCCGTGTGGTGGCACGTGGTTTAGGGTGATTACACAGGGATAGCATATTGTTCGGTCGTGGGGGTTGGACGACGATGGTGAAGCAGGTCGAGCAAGAGTGGGGAACGAATGAGGGCGTGGAGTAGATCCGATGGTGCGTTAACCGTTATCCACCCTTTGGTTCTCCACAGCTCACCGAGTCTCATCCCCCTCACCCCAACTCCGCCTCACCCCCGCCCCCACCCCCCTCAACCAGGAAATCCCTAAAGTGTAAAGGGTCCGATCTAGCAGCTTTTTTTCCTACCCCGACCTTTCCACTTCTAATAAGGGATGCACGCTTCATGACCCCGACACAATATCATGATCGTTCGATTGACTTTTATGCGATTTCATTCATTAGTCTCCCCTTGGGCAATATAGCCCCCCACCCCCCGGCATCTTTAGACATTTCGAGACTCTTTTGGTTGAAATATCAACTATTACATTCTTTGTTGAGAATTCATCTTGTTGGTTAAATTCGACTGTTCTTTACTTAAAATAAAAATATTTTCTTGGTTGAATCATAAACTCTTATCTATTTTTTTGATTTGATAAATCATTTCAAAGAATATATATAATTGAAAATAATTTTTTGTAAATTATCTTGATTCAAGTACCCTTAAACTGAAACTCAACCCCTCGAATTTTGGTTTTACCATTTCTGTTGAGGAATCCAAAAATTACGTTAGGTGTGTTTCGGAAATTTTGAACACCCCAACCCCCGTAAAATGTATAATTTTATAATTTTTTATTTTATAATTTTTTGGTACAGAGTTTATCTTTTGTGGTAACAAATTTTATTATTTGGTTGAAAATTGGCACTGACTGGTATCACGGAATTTTTGGTCAGACTAGCCGGGCAAGTATAGCGCTCAGGCTAGTACGACGGAATTTTCCGTAACATTAGTTCGTTGAGAATTCGTATTTTTGGGCGGAAAATTCAACTATTTGGTTAAAAATGAACTTTTTTGTTGAAAATGAGGTGTTTCGGATTGAAAATTCATTTTTAAAGTTGAAAATGAAAAGGATTCCACTTTTTGTTTAAAAATGAAAATTTAACTTTTTTTTGTTGAAAATTCAACTATTTGGTTCAAAATTCGTGTATTTTGTTTAAAATTTCTTCTTTGCTTGAAAATTTAACTTATTTGCTTAGAACTCGTCTTTTTCAACTGAAAATTTAACTTTTCCATTTTTGGTTGAAAATTTAACTTCATTAAATTAAAAATTAAATTATTTAGTTGAAAATTCCTGTATTTTGTTAAAACTTCCTCTTCTTTGGTCGAAAATTTATCCACTTGCTTGGAAAATTATCGTTTTAGTATACAAATAATTTCTTTGGTTGTAAATTAAAAATTTTATTTAAGAATTCCACTATGAAGAAGAATATTTAACTATTTGGTTAAAACTTTATATTTTTATTGAAGATGCATTATATTAGTGGGTAATTCATCTGTTTGGTTCAAAATTTTAATATTTTATTGAAAATTCTTTTTTTGTTGGTAAAAAACTAATCTCACTAGTTGAATTTTTCTTTTGGCTTGCAAATTCAAAAGTTTTCTTGAAATTTTTTTTCTTTCTTGACTAAAAAATCTTGCTTGCTTGAAAATTCAACTTCCTGATTAAAAGTTGCAAAATTCGATTAAAAATGCATTTTTTTGTTTGCCACAAGACGAACTTTTTGAACTGAAAATTTGACTCTTCCATTTTTGGTTCAAAATTTATTTTTTTAGATGACAATCTAACTATCTGGTTAAAAGTAAATTCTTTTTGTTTGGAAAATCTAAAAATTCACTGATTTGTTTGAAATTTATCTCTTTTGTTGAAAATTTGTTTCTTTGGTGAAAAATTTAAATATTTTCTTGAAAAGTATTTTCTATTTTTTGAAATGAATTTTTTTAATGAGAATTTAATTATTCTAGTGTTTGTTAAAAATATATCTTTTTTGTTAAAACTTCAACTATTTGGCTGGAAATTCGTGTTTTTTGTTAAAAATTTGTCGTTTTTCGTAGAAAATTATTCTTCTTGGTTGAAAATTTACCTTTTTTTTAAATTCATTTCTTCAGTTGGAAATTTAACTATTTGATTTAAAATTTGTCTTTTTTATTGAAAATAATTTGATTTCAATTGAAAATTTAACTATTCCATTTTTTAGTTGACAATTCAAATATTTCGTTGAAAATTCTTTTCTCTTTTAACAAAAAATTAATCTCATTATTTAACAATTCGTCTTTTTGACTTGCAAATTCAACAATTTTATTAACATGATTTTTCTTTCTTGACTGAAAAACCTTTCTTGCTTGAAAATTCAACTACTTGGTTAAAAGTTGCAATACTTGAGTAAAAATTCATTTTCTTGATAGAAGATTAATTTTCTCAACTGAAAATTTAACTCTTAAAAAAAATGTAATTATTTTTGGTTGTAAAATCTCAAAATTCATTTATTTGTTGAAAATTTATCTTTATGGTTCAAAATTGATTTCGTTGGTAGAAAATTGAACTATTTTCTTGAAAAGAGTTCGTTGAATACTCGCATTTTTAGGCTAGAAATTAAATTACATTTTTTTCGAAAATTCAACTATTTGGTTTAAAACTAAATTTCATTGAATTTTTTTTTTGGGTTAAAAATTTATTTCTTAAACTTGAAATTTAACTATTTCATTTTTTGTTGAAAATGTATTTTTTTTCTTAAAAATTCAACTATTTGGTTGAAAATTCGTGTATTTTGTTAAACATTTGTCTTTTTGGTAGATAATTTATTTCGTTGGCTGAAAACTTATACTTTTATTATGAAATTCACTTCTTTTGTTGACAATTCAACTATTTTCTTAAAAATTCGTTTTTTTGTTGTTGAAATTAATTTGTATAACTGCAAATTTAAATATGCAATTTTTGTTTTAAAATGTATCTTTTTTAGTTGAGGAGTTAACTGTTTGGTTGAAAATTCATCTCTTTTTTTGAAAAGTCATCATTTTCTTGGTTTAAAATTAATTTTTGAAATTTAAAATTGATCTTTTTCAGTTGAGACTTAATTTATTCTGTTAAAAATTCATCTCTCTTCGCCGGTAAAAAGTGAACAATCGCTTATTGTTTATCAATATTTAATTTTAAAATGAGGCCAATCGATAATTGTGTTTTCTTGGTTTCGCCGGTAAAAAGTATGTAGGTAACTTCGACTTTCAAACAACTTCCAGTAGGTGATTTGTTCACCAATCTTGAATGCAGTTTTTTGGAAAATCTCATATCGAATCGTTGAAAATTTACTGAGATAGTCAGATTTGGAAAAAGTACTCAACGTCTGTCCGCGCTGTTATCTAATGCGTCGCGAGGAATGCTCTGTCAGTCAGCGTTCTCGAAGTTCAGTCTGCGCGGGCAGACGTTGAGTACTTTTTCCAAAGCTGAATAACTCAGTAAATGTTCAACGATTCATTATGAGATTTTCCAAAAAACCAAGAAAACACAATTATCGATTGACCTCATTTTACAATGAAATATTATTAAACACTAAGCGATTGTTAACTTTTTCATGCTTTCCTAGGCCGAGTTAGAACGATTCAAGTTTGAAAACTTAATTAAATCAGTGAGAAAAAATTCAAAAAAAAATTCTAAGAGGAAAAAGTTTCGATTTTGAAAATTTTCTTTCTTTGAGACGATCGGACATTACTTTTACGCGTTTTCGAGCGTCGGGCTAGTTATTGCATCCGGCGGGTCAATTTTCTAACTGATGAACCAAATTGAGGGCCCGGATCAAGTAACTGAAGAATCTGAAAAGGGACTGTATATAATGTAAAAAGGGAATCGAGGGTAAGAATAGGTTGAAAATTGCGAGATCTCAGGCACTTAACCTCTCTTTTCGATTTCGCTCTCGAAGAATACGTTTCTTTTATAGTTGCACACGATCACGTGGATCAATGCATACACGATCGCACACGCTCGAAGCAAAGCTTTGGTGCGGTCTTATCGGCAGTTATCGGACCGTGATGTCACACAATAGGGCAGACAATGCGAGCGACAATACGTCCCTTCTTCTAACCCCCAACCCTCACCCCCTCAATCCACCCCCTCCAACTTAATAAACATAATAGCTGACTGGGCCACCCCGCGGTCACAATGAGATCTCCACTGAGAGATATCGAAGATATGACGTTGGTACCCATTACACAACCCAACCAAGTTTTACCTTTGAATGGATTATCCACCTCCACCCCCATTCGATTATCCAAAAAATACAGATTTTTGTGGATTTTATTTCATTAATTGTTAGGAGGGAGTAATGGTAATACCAATTAATAAAAATTAGTCAAATTATAAAAAAACCATTCGAACCTCTCCTCATACTTCCCCTCCCTTCCCCAACAGTCCACACCTTCCCCTTCCCTCATTTAACCCTTCGCCACGACTTTAACAAACTTTGAATTCTCTACTTTCCCCTCTCCACGCTTCTTGAGTTAACACTCCCCTTTTTCTACTTCCCATCCCAAGCCCTCACTTCCCCTCCTCTATTCACCTTCATTTCGAATCATTTTCTATACTTCCCGTCATTTACACTCACTACTCCTACTTCCCTTTCCTAAGTTCTTCTACTTCCCCTCTCCTTATTATACCTACATTCCCCTAGTCAGACACACTTGCCCTCACATAACATACTCCCCCTCATTTACATACTCCCCCTCATTTCTCCTACCCCCGTTCCCTTCATTTCCCCTCACTTCACCTACTTCCCATTCCCTCATTTTAAATCACTTTCTCTACTTCCTCACTCTTCATTTCCCCTATCCCTATCTTCATTTCCCTTCACTTTCTCTACATTACCTTCTCTCATTTCCCCTACTTCTCCTCTTATTTTCTCTCACTTCCCCTCATTGGAAAAAAGTTCGATGGACGTACTAAATTAAATTAAATTCATTACTTAATTAATGAAACTAAATTTTTATTAATAATCATCTTTATAGCAGGCCTTGGATTAGCACCAGTATTGACACTTTCAGGAATAACAGTACAAAAAGAGCTCAAAAAAGGGTAGGGTAATTTTTAACAAAAAGAAGAAAATAATTGAAAGATTAAAATTTATTTTTAGGGTTTTGCAGCTCTAGGCAGAAACCCTTATAGTTTCGGCCGTCAGATGTTTTTTTCCCAGGAGGGAAGTGAGGGGAAATGAGGGCAGTGGAAGTGGGGAAAATAAGAGGCGGGAAATTAGGGCTGGGGAAGTAGGGGAAGTGAGTGGAAAGTAGAAAAGGGGAGGGGAGGTAGGGAAAGTGAGGGGATAGTAGGAGAGGGGAGGTAGGGGAAGTAAGGGTAAAAGGGGAGGGGAAGTGAGGGAAGGAAAGCTAGGAGAAGTGAGGGGTTATGAGAAGGACTTTTTTCCGTTGAAATTTAATTATTTTTGATTGAAAAGTTTACTATTATATTTTTGATTCAGAATTAATCTTTTTTGGTTATAATTCTACTATTAGTTGAAGGTTAAACTATTTTCTTAAAAATTCATTTTTTTCAGTTGAAAATTCAATTCTTTTTTTGAAATTTGTTTCTTTCCTGTTGAAAATTAATTTTTTGAACTGCAACTTTTACTATTCTATTTTTGGTTGAACATTAATCGCTTTTAAATTAAAATTAAACTATTAGGTTAAAAATGACCTTTTTTGTTGAAAATTAATATTTTCGGACTAAAAATTCAATTGTTTCGTAGAAAAATAATCTTTTTGGCCTAAAAATTGAACTGTTTTGCTGAAAATTCGTCTTTTTAAGTTAAAAATTTTTTTTGTAGAAAATTCCTCAATTTGGTTGAAAATGAACTTTTGGTGCAAAAATTTATATTTTTGGTTTAGAAATTCAACAGTTTTTCAGAGAATTTGCCTAGCCTTGAAAATTCAACAATTTGCTTGACATTTTTTTTCTCCCTTAAATGAAAAATCTTTCTTGGTTGAAAATTAATTTCTTTTGTTAGCAATTTTATCTTTTTGGTTAAAATTGCAACTGCTTGATTAAAAATGAATCTATCTTGTTGAAATTGTGTATTTTTTGCTTGAATTTAACTGTTTTTTATTTAAAATTAAAATCTTTTTTTTTTAATTATAAACTATTACATTTTTCTTTTGGAATTAATCTTTTTCGGTTAAGTTCGGCTAGTTTTAATTAGGAATGTTTTTCGGAATGAAATATTAATTATTATATTTTGTGTTGAAAATTAATCTTTTCGGATAGAAAATTGATCCCTCTGTATTCAAAAATTCATCTTTTTAGTTAGAAAAATTCTTGGTTGAAAATTCAATTATTTAATTAAAAATTCAATTATTTTCCTGAAAATGTGTTTCATTGCTTGAAAGTTTAATTTCTTGGTTTTATATGCAACTGTTTGGTGTAAAATTAATTTTTTTTAATAAAAATTCAAGCTTTTGGTTTAAAATTCATTTTTTGTGCATGTAGAAAATTATTTTTTTTTTTAAACAGCAAATTTAAATATTAATTGTTTTGGTGAAAACTAATCGTTCTAAGTTTAAAATTTAACTCTTTGACTGAAAATAAACTTCTTAATTGAAAATAATCCAAAAAAGTAATTAAAAAAAAACTTTTACAAGTCATTTAAAGACCTAGTCCTTCCACCTATTCCTAATTATTCTATTCTTTGTTTTTTTTTGCTTTTTTTTCTTTAAATTAATTATTTTTATGCATTGGGAAAAGAGCAAAAATAATTCACTTAAAACAACAATACCATTCGAAAAATCATGTTTGTTGTTGCTGACTTATTATTTGTTCATAAATAAAAAGGCGATGCAAAGTTAAAGATTTTAGGAAAAACCGCCACTTTCTAGCACTTATCTAAGAAAAGATACTTATGAACAATATTAAATTGTTTAAACATTTTTCTGATTAACTTTGATTAATTACTACCTCACTATGTGAAAAAAAGGACAGGAAGGTAAAAATTACCGAAAAACCGCAACTATCAGGCACTGATATAGATGAAGATAGTCATAAACAATAATAATTTATTTAAACAATCATTTTTGCTGATTCTAACTAATTATTTAGTCAAGCCTAATGGAAAATAGACAAACAGTTGAAAATTTCAGAAAAAACTGCAACAATCTACCAATTAAGCGAAGAGAATATTATTAACAATGATAATAAATTGTTTAAACAATTATTTTGGTAACTTGACTTCATTATTACTCCACTCCAATTGAAAATTGGACAAAAAGCCAGAAATTTCAGAAAAAACCGCATCTTTCTAGCATTACTCAAATATAATATTAATAATAGTAATAACAAATTGTTTAAACAATTAATTTTCTTGACTCTAGTTAATTATTTAACTTATCTTCATTGAAAATTTGACTAGACGTGAATTTTGTTTAAACTGCAATTTTGTAGAATTTTGCTAAGAGAATATTATTAACATTAATAATAAATTGTTTGAACAATCACTCCTGTTAACATTAATGAACTATCACTCTCATCTAATTGGAAATTGGACAACAAGTGGGAAATTTTTGAAAAAACCGCGTCTTTCTAACTCCATTCTATGAGAAAATTGCTAAAAACAATAATAAAATTAATTTGTTGAGAATGCAATTATATTGTTAAAAAGTCTATTTTGAAATAAAAAATTCAACTACTTTGTTAAAAATTTATTTTTTTAGTAGAAGGTTCATTTCTTTGGTTGAAAGTTCAACTATTCTGATGAAAATTCGTTTCATGTTTCGTTGAAAATAAATTTTTCAAACTGACATTTTGATGAAAATTTGTCTTTTATAGAAATTTAATCTTCTAGGTTAAAAATTTATCCATTTTCGTTAAAAATGCAATTGTTGGTTGAAATGTCAACTGTTACATGCTTCGTTGAGAATTCAACTTTTTTGGTTAAAAGGCGGATTATTTGACTTAAAGTTAAACTAATTTGTACAGAAATTAATTTTTTTTATTCAGGATTCATAATTACAGTTGAAAATTCAACTATTTTGCCGATTATTCGCTTTTTGGCTTTAAAATTAAATAATTTACTATAAAATGAATCTTTCTTGGTGGAATATGAATCTTCTTGGTCGAAAATTCATATTTTTGGTTGCAAATTTAACGATTTCATTGGAAATTAGTTTTTTTTGTTCAAAGCTATTTTTTTTATCTGCAAATTTAACTGTTACATTTTTGGTTGAAATTTTATCCTTGCATTGCATAAGTTAAAAAATCAACTATTTGGTGAAAAATTCATGTATTTTGTTGAAAAGTCATATCTTTGGGTAGAAAATTATTCCTTTTTCTTGAAATTTCGACTTTTTGGTTGTGAATTTAACTATCTTGTTAAAAATTCATTTTTCTCGATTGAAAATGTACTTTTTTGGTGAAAATTTAACTGTCTTTTAAAAAATTGGTAGCAAAAAATATGATCGGAACAGAAAGTTCCTTATTGACACCAAAAATTTGCCGGACTAGAAACTTTAAATACGGCAAAATTTGCCGGAGCTCAATACTTGACCTATTCTAAAAGGTTTCAAGGGCTTCACAAAGATCTCAAAGATTTCAAAAGATTTCAGAAGATTTTAAATATTTCAAAAGCATTTCAAAGATTGCAAAAGATTTCACAAATATTTCAAATATTCTAAAAGATTTTCAAAGATTTCACAAATATCTCAAAGATTTCATAAATATTTTTAATATTCTAAAAGATTGCAAGGATTTCATAAATCTTTCCAAGATTTCAAACATTTCAAGGATTTCCGAACATTTCACAAAGATTTAAAAAATGCCAAAAAGTTTTACAAATTTCACAAAGGTTGAAAGAATTCAGAGATGTCACAGAGAATCCATAAAGATTTCGCAGGGATTTCGAAGATTCCGAAAGATTTCACAAGACTTCAGAATATTTTGCAAGGATTTCAAAAAATTTTCAATGATTATAAAGTATTTACAAAGATTTAAATTTCAATGATTCTAGAAATATTTCATACGGATTTCACAAAGATTTCAAATATTTCAAAGGTTTCAAATGTTTTAAAAGGTTTCACATGGTTACTAAAACCTTCACCTAATCTGAGAATATCTGAAACGTTGGTAAATAGTATAAATGCTTCCGTATTGTGATTTGATAATAATAAAAATAAAAAAGACGAAAGAAATAAAAAAGAGAAGGAAAGGGATTTGGTTGGTTGCCTTCTCATTTTTTTTCCTCTTGTTTATTTTTGTCCAAAGAAACAAATTTCAATGCAGTATTTGTTTATTAATCTAACAAGTGGGTGGGAAGATGGACGTTGAAAGAGAAAGGTATTTTAGAACGAATGGACTGCAGATGGATGAAGTGAGAAGGATGCATGAGGAAGGAAGGAAGGTATATGAGTTGGTTAAGAAAAAGGGCATGGAGAGAGAGAAGACAGCAATATTTGTGTGAGAAAGGAGAGAAAGGAAGTGGGAAGGAGGAGGCAAGAGTGGAGCACTGGTTGGAGGAGTGCGTAGAGATGGAAAGGAGTGGGATAAGCATGGTGGTATTGATGCATGAAAGGGGGGACCAAAGGGCAGTAGCATGGGTAAAGGGAGTCTTGGGTAAGATGGAGAAGAAGAGAACGAAGGAGGAAGAGGAATGGAGAAGGAAAGATTGTAAATAGAGGAGGAAGTAAATATAAGTAAATGTAAATATTGTAAATAGTAGATAAGTATATAAGCCGCGGAGGCAGAGTTTGGTAATGCGAGGCAAAGCGAGAAAGTAGGGACATGCGTGCGAGGCGAAGCGAGGAAGGCAAGACGATAAGAGCGAGCGGCGCTGGAGATAAGGTGTGGAAGGATGTTAGTTTTAAGGGTTAGTTTTAAGAAAATTCTGTAAAAAAAAATTAATGGAAGTGTAAGTAAGTCAATTTTTTAAGGCCAGCAGGCTGAAGAATAAACGTTTATCTATCTTATTAATCTAACAATAAACATTCTGACAGCTTCAGTTTGCATTTAATTTGAATGAGCATTGTCCAAGTAGCATCTAAAGGTTGATAAATAATTAACCCTTGAAGTAGATTTGTCAGGGAATCCGGAAGGTGGTAGTAAAACAACCCTTAATGCATGAGATGATCAGTGGTAGTTGCGGTGGTAGTGGCAGCACTGGTACCGCCCACGGCCTTGCAACCCCTGCGAATAGAGTGACAATACTGCGGGATTCGCGAATCTCTGCCACCCTATTGTCTTCATCCTCTGCTTTTCCTTCCCTCCCAACCACCTTCCCACACCACCACTTTCATTCTCTTTTCACCAATAGGCCACTCTGTCACTCTTAACGTGTGACTTATTGTTCGGATCCGACACCCGTCTCAATTTTAGATTTCATTATTATTTTTAGAAGTTCATCCTTAAGGATCCTTTAGAAACAGCTGAGCTTTCTGAATTATTTATAGAAGTCTATTAGGTCAAATCTGACTAATCAATATGAAACTTTTAAGGATGTAGACTACGTAGGGTGAATTTAAAAAGTTGCCTATCTTTGAAATGATTTATCAGGGAATCTGTATTATCATCTGAGAATAACAGGACTTTTTAACGTCTTTTCAGACTAGATGGAGATAGGAATTAAAAATCATTTCAATCAATTTTTTTCTGAAAAAGGATCTTAAAAAAGATCTAAAAAAAGAGCTAAAAGATCTAGATATTCTTTCAGAAGAAAATTAATTGAAATAATTTTTAATTCATATCTCCATCCAGTCTGAAAAGACGTTAAAAATATCTGTTACTCTCTGATGATAATACAGACTCCTTGATAAATTTAACTTCTAACATCTAGCAAAATAATACGTGTATTTTCTGAAAAAAGTCTCTTTTCTTGATCTCTCTAGTAGCTTAATGGGAAAGCACCCGACCAAGAATCGGAAGTTCTGAGGTTCGATTCCCAGCGGAGCGAAAGGAGAAGATCTTTTTTTCAGAAAAAAATTAATTAAAACGATTTATCAAATCAAAAAAATAGATAAGAGTTGATAATTCAACGAAGAAAATATTTTAATTTTAAGTAAAGAACAGTCGAATTTTACCAAAAAGTGGAATTCTCAACAAAGAATGTTATAGTTGATATTTCAACCAAAAGAGATTTTAATTATTATCCAAAAGCAGTTAAAGTCAACCTGAAAAACGAATTTTCAACAAAATAGTTGATTTTTTCATCCAAAAAGGATACTTTTTGACCAAATTTATGAATTTTCCAAAAAGTAGATTTCTTTTTGACAAAATTGTTGAATTTTCAACCAAAAATATGCAGTTTTTTCCCAGAAGAATTATTTTCTACCAAAAAATATGAGTCTTTAATCAAATACATACATTTTTTACCAAAAAAGGAATGGTTTCACTTACAATTAAAAAAAAAACTAGATTTTCTACAAAACAACATATTTTCAACAAAGTACATGAATTTTCATCCAAATAGTTGAAATTTAAAAAAAAAGGATGAATTTCTAACCAAAACAATTAATTTTCTACAAAAAAGTACAGTTTTCAGCAAAGTAACTAAAAAAGATAAATTGAAAATAAAAAATGGAATAGTTAAATTATCAGCTGAAACATTAATATTTAACAAACGAAAATAGAAATTTTCAAGAAAGAAGATTAATTTTCTACTGAAAAATACCAATCTTAAATAAAAGACATGAATTTTCAACTAAAAATAAAAACTAAATATTTTTTTCTTTACAATGTAGTTTAACTTTCAACAAAGCAGTTGAATTTTCTATCAGGAAGATTAATTGTCAACAGAAAAAAAAAGAATTTTCAACGAAAAAGATAAATTTTCAAGCAAAACAATTTTGTACCAACACAAAAGGATTGTTAACCAAGTAACAAAAAAAGATAAATTTACAATTAAATAATAGAATTGTTAAATTTTTAGGTAAAAAAAGTAATACTTAACCAAAAAAAAAAAAAAACGAATTTCAAACGAAGAAAATTAGTTTAGTACAAGTTAATTACTTGGATTACTAACATTACTTCGAATTATCTGGATTGCAAGTGGATGACTCTGAATTATAGGTTAATAATAATAGGAATTTTTTAATTAATATAATTAATAATGACAATTATAGACATAATATAGTTTAATAATAATAGGTTAATTTTCTACCGAAAAACACAAATCTTCAATCAAATACATGAATTTTCAATTTAAAAAAATAATTTAAACAAAAAAATGAATTTAAAAAAAAGATAAATTTTCGAGCATAACAATGTTGTACCAAGAAATGATTTTCAATCAAATGACTTGAAAAGATAAATTTAGAATTAAAAATGGAAGAGTCCAATTTTCACTTGAAAAAACTAATATATATATATCACAAAAAAAACGAATTTTCAACGGACAAAATTAATCTTCGACCGATAAAAACTAATTTTTAACAGAATACATAAATTTCTATCTAAAGAATTTTTGGTTGAAAATTAATGTATTTGGTTGAAGATTTGTATTTTTCGGTAGAAAATTAATTTTCTTCCATGGAAACCTATCTTTTTGGTTGTAAATTGAACTATTTTGGTGAAAAATTGAACTATTTTGTAGGAAATTCGTTTTTATCGGTCGAAAATTAATCTTCTTTGTTAACAATTCATTTTTTTTTGGTTAAGTATTAATTTTTTTAACTGAAAATTTAAATATTCTATTTTTAATTGTAAATTTATCTTTTTTAGTTACTTAGTTAACAATCCTTCTGTTTTGGTACAAAATGGTTCGGCTTGAAAATTTATTTTTTTTTGTTGAAAATTCGTTTTTTCTGGTTGAAAATTAATCTCCTTCATAGAAAATTCAAAAATTTTGTTGAAAGTTGAACTAAATTGTGAAAAATTCATTTCTTGGTTGGAGATGCATCATTTTATTTACAGATTCATCTATTTGTTTGAAAATTGAACTATTTTGTTAACAACATTTTTTTGTAAAAAATTATTTTTTTAAATTAAAAATGCAACCATTCCTGTTTTGATTAAAAATTCATGTATTTGGTTGAAGGTTTGTATTTTTCAGTAGAAAATTAATCTTCTTTCTTGAAAATTGATCTCTTTAGTTGCAAATTTAAATATTTTGTTGAAAATTTGTTTTTTGTGTGTTAGATATTAATGTTTTTAACTGATAATTAAACAATTCTATTTTTAATTCTCAATTTATCTTTTTCAGTTATTTTGTTGAAAATTTATCTTTTTTAGTTGAAAACTCAACTATTTGGATGAAAATTTATGTATTTTGTTAAAAATATGTTGTTTTGTTGAAAATATGTTGTTTTGTAGGAAATCATTTTTTTTAATTGTAAGTGTAATCATTCCTTTTTTGGTTAAAAATTCAACAATTTTGTCATAAAGTAATCTACTTTTTTGAAAATTCAACAAATTGGTCAAGAAGTAGCCTTTTTTGAGAATTCCACTTTTTGGTTGAATTCGACTGATTGAAAATTCAACTACTTTGTTGAAAGTTGAACTAATTTGTTAAAAATTTATATTTTTGGCGAAGATTCTTTATTTTATTTTAAATTTGCATATAATTTGTTGGAAAATTAATTTTTGTTGTTAAAATACATCTGTTTTGTAGAAAATTTGATTATCTTCTCAAAAATTTTACTATGTTGTTAAAGATTCCCCGTTTTAGTTTGAAAATTTAACTCTGTTCTGAAAAATTCGTTTTTTTGGCTTGAAAATTCATCTTTTCAGGTTGATAATTCAACTATTTGGTTGAAAATTGAACTATTTTTTTGAAAATTTGTCACTTTTGATTAGAAGCTTATTTTTTGGTTGTAAATGCAACTGTCTAGTTGATGATTAATGTTGTTTTTAGTAATTCATTCTTCTTTAAGATTAGAAAGATAAACATTCACTACTGGGGGTAGCAAAATTCTAGTTTTTAATAGAATAATTTTGTAGGTGCGAAACAAACAATTCCATTTTCGAAGATCGCATAGTCAAAGAAACAAGAGAAGAAAGGGTAAGTTTTTCTAAAATAGGGGAAAAAGGGGAATCTGACAAGAAATAAGAAACGCAGTGGAATACGGAGTAGACTCTGATCCTGAAGTCTTAGTTTTGAATTTTATTATGGAAACAAAATTCTATTAATTAGAAATAATAATAAAAATTGATGCTAATTTTTTACATCAAGGATCTTCATTTTAAGAAAATTGAAGAAGAATAGTTCCTCACAAGCCAAAGAGAGCTTGCAGGATAGCGATTAAAATCGGCAAAGGAAGAGGACAAGAAGAAGACTAGGAAGAAGTAGAAGAAAAAATAGGAAGATCAAGATGAAGGAAGAAGGATACAGCTAAAGGTAGCTCACAACCCTTGAGCTGATACTGCGTCGTCGAGGACGTCTGCTTTCGCCCCTCGTCGTCGTTCCACCCGCACCGCGCCGTATCAGATCGAGTCCCTCTATTTCGCGTCCTCTATTATTTCTTTTATCAATCTGCGCGCTTTCAGAGAGCTTTGAGCCCTGAGCTGAAAGCTGCGTGATAAATCATGAAATGTAAGAACCCATACATACATATATAACCGGCACCCAGAGCAGCGCAGCGGTTCAATAGGCGGCATTGCCGGGGCGAACGCCATCCATACAGCCGCCAGATGAGGTCTTCTAGCTTCCGTCGAGTCCGCGTGAAAGGATGCCCCAATAATATTCCATTCACCAAAACCACCCTCTGCCTCCGTTCCTCCCTCCGCCAACGCCATCACTGTCCCGCTCGATCAGGACCCGGTCCGGCTCGCGGTGGTGGTGCCCACGCCACCCACCCACCCTCCATTGATTTTTCATTCGACGGCCTTTCAATAGTTTGTTATGAGCTTTCCTTCGGCGACGTTTCACCCCCTATATCCCACCACCCATCCCACCAACCTTCTTCTTTGAATGCCGATTGCGCCACCCAAGAGAAAAGAATCTTGCCACCCTGCCACCCTGGCATCCCCACTACTCTTTTTTCCAACCCAACTATCACGACCGATTTCTTCTTCTATTTGCTGCAACTCGAATTAAGTTGCTTCTGATCTATATTTATGTGAAATATTAACCATAATATACTACAATGATCCACATTTTAGTTCCATCTTTTCACTTACTTATCGCGTGCTTTTGTCTCTTGATTTTTTGTCTACCCCTAGTTTGAGATGTTATAAAATTCTGTTCCCATTTAAAGTTGTTTTGATTGAATGGAAATTCTTTAAGACGTTAATTAAGTCATTTAAATCCCCCCCTTCCATACGTAAAATAATATAATTAGCCTACATTCCCCTACCTTCCACAATTTCCTCTTTTATCTTCACCTACTTCCCCCTCCTAACACTACTTCTCTATACTATGCTTTCCTTCCCCTGACTTCCGCACCCTTTCCCTCACCTACTTTCATTCTCCTCACTATCCCTGACTTTCCCTTCGCTAACTTCCTCCTCTACTTCTCCTCCCTTTCCCTAATTCTCCATACTATACTTTACCTTCTCCGATATTCCCATCCTTCCATGCCTATCAATTTCCTTCAGATTCCCTACCTCCCTTCCCCTCCCTTCTCCTCACTTCCCTACCCTTACTTTATCCTTCACTTCCTTCTCTTCCCTTCCTTCCCACAGTTCTCCATACTCTACTTCCGCTCCTCTCACTTTCCCTCAGTACCTCTATTTTCCCTTCACACACTCTCCGTACTTCCCATCACTTTCCCTACTTACCTTCTCTCTCACTTCACCTACTACCCTCCCTCGCCGCCCAGCACTTCCCAACCCCTTACTCACCCTACTTCCATTCCCATCACTTCACCTACTTTTCCAAATATCATTTCCCGTCCCAGGGTAAAAGTACGACGAACAGCTGGACGGACACCCGACCGAAACTATCAGGGTTATTGCCCGGGGCGACGAAACCATAAAAATGAAATAAATTTCAATTACAAATCTCCGAATTGAACCAGTCCAATGAAAATAGTCAAATTAGGCGAAATGCGCCTACGAAGAAAGGTTTCGTAGCCTATTTACGATATTTTAAATGTTAACGTATTATATTTTTATTTCATTTAGAAACTTAGTAATTATATTAGGCTGAAACCAAATTAACCACTTCCTCTCTCACTAGACCCTCTCTCATCACTTCTTTCTATCCTGTCCTATCCGGTCCTACCCTATACTGTCCTATCCTATCCTTTCCTATCCTATCCGATCGTCATCTTACTTCCACACCCCCACTCACCTTTCCCAACACCCCCCTCTTATACTCCCTCTCCACCACTCGTCTCATCCTACCTTACCTATCCCTATTTACTTCCTACACTTATATCCCCCACCCCTACCCCTCACTTCTCCTCCCGGTAAAAACGTACGATGGACGAACAGACAACCGGCTGAAATCATAAGGATTTTTCCCAAGAGCTACATTAATTATGTCCTTTAAACTTCATTTACCCATAATTTTTGTCCCCCACTCTCCTACTACCCCCCCCCTAATTCCATCCTTCGCTCTCCCTTCCCCATGATCTTCCTTCTTTAATTCCCTCTATTCTTGCTTCCTTAGATAACAATCCACTTCCCTTACTTCTCTTTCCCAGCCACCACTTTTCCTTCCACAACTCATTCTCATTTCTAATTATTTCCCTACTTCCCCTCATTTGCAGTCACTGTCCCTTCATCATCCGTAATTTGTCCCGGTCCCCGTCCCTCTCTCACAACCCCTGATTTCCCCTAGCTTCCCCTTCACCTATTCCCCTACTGCACCTAATCTCTCTCCTCTAATTTCCCCTCATTTCACTATTTTCCATCTCCTCATTTTCCCTTACTTCTCCTACTTCCCTTCCCCTAATTTCCCTCCCCTCATTTCTCCTTAATTTCCCTCCACTCATTTCCCCTTATTTCCCTCACTTCTCCTCCTTGGAAAAAAGTACGACAGACGGACGTATACACCACCGAAACTATAAGGGTTTCCACCCGGGGCTAGGAAGCCCTAAAAATTTTCAAAATTACTTACCTTTAAAATATAAATCTTGAAAATTGACGAATTTTCAAAAAAAAAAAAAAAGTTCAACAATTTATTATTTTCAACTATACATATTCCAAATTAATGAATCTTCAATTGACACGTAATATTGTAATTAAAATGTCGATGGACTTTGCACCGTTTATATAAATAAATCATTTAAAAAATCATCTAAAATATATATTTTTATTTATTTGATAAACAAACAACACTATTTAGCAGATTATTAGATAATTTTTTCTATTAGTTCAGCAGTTTTTAATTTTGATGATAATGTTTCAAATTGTCAAATGCTTGTCAAAATCTTACAATAACCGTCGAGTTGTTGAAAAAATTAAATATTTTAGTACGATTTATTCAGTTAGTTTGAATTTTGGAAATTTTGAAACATTTCGGTACATTTAATTACTAAATTTAAGGGTAAAAATGTCTAAAACCATAATTTTTTTCACTGGAATAGGTGTAAAAAAAAAGAAAGTATAATTTTTGAAATAAACAGAATTTCATCAAAAAGTCTACTAAACACCGTTCAGCTTGAAAGAACATTTAACATTACATCATTTTTAAGGGGATTGTCAAAAAGTTGACCATTGTAGACCATAAGATTCTCGAAGAAAACCAAATTTTCAAAATGCCTAAAATATTTTTTAAATTAAGGGTAACCCAAAAGTTCATTATATTATCTCAGTTTATAGGATGATTAATTAATATGCAGCGTTACTAGACATTTTATTTAAAACATTATGTAAAACTAGTGATCAATAATTACTGTTATCTGAAATCAGCGTTGCTAAATCGATTTTTATTAGTACTAAAATCTTCGTACGTAAAAAATAAAAAAATTTAGCCAGCATTATGAAAAGTTTGAATAATTATTTTCAAATTTTATCCTAAATTAGCAATGCAACGTGACCAGATCAAAAACTGGATTGTACTTTTTATTTTTATCTTTTTTATTTTAAAGTTTTAGTTTGGAACAGGTGCGTGACAAGGCATTTTGCATCTTTTTTCATTTATATTTTCTCAATGGAGTCGTCTAGAATTAAAAAAAATTATTAAATAAAAAATTCCATGATTCCAAACTATCGTTACCAACGGGCTTCCAAGAAGTCTCTATAACCGAGACAATGCAATAAAGGGAAAGCGATTCATTGTCCGAATTTTGAATGCATGGGGTTTAAATTAGTAGTGTAAAGTCAGATGGCATTTTTAGAGTTATATATAATTTAGTCTTCGGAGCGGGCGGTGGGATAGTGGCCGTGCGGTGGTTGACGATATTAGTGGTCGTGCGGTATCCATTAAGGGTTTGTTGTGATCCCGCAGTATTCGATGGGGTAGTCGCGATCGCGCAGTGGCCTAATATTGTTCCTTTGACTGTCGACGTCTGATTGAATTGATTGCAGAATCATATGTAGTGGGATTGGAAAGTGAGAAGGTCCCGACCTCCAAGTAATACCCTGGCCAATTCATAAGGTAAAAATAGAGAGTCAAAATTCCAGAATGACTTTTAAAAATATTCAGAAAAATTAATTTTTTCACTTTCAGCGGAAACTGCGCATAAATAAGCTAATAAAGTGAGTCATTTGAAAAGGCAATCTGTGTTTTCATGACTGCGTGCTGAAGTAGAGCAAAAGTAACCCATATCTTTAATCAGGGTTGAATAAAGGCAACCCCCTTCGGAATAGCGCTGCGTCAAGTCGAAGAATGGAGATGAGGATGTAGCCGAAAATCGGCATTGTTTCCAAACAAAGCACGCCTTTCCTTCCCCATGCCTCCAGTGCCACCCCCAAACTCGACGGTAGCCTACCACCCATGCACTCCCCACGGCTTTTCAGTCATTTGACACGCAAAGAAGTCAGGCAACCCAGCATTGTCGGTACCCACCACCCCCTCCGAAACCCCCTCGCGAACCATTGTTACCACACCAATACTATTCATTCACCAAACCCTCCCCTCCTCGACCCGCGAGTCAACTACTCGCTTATAGTCGCAAACTCTGCTGACAGCTTCGGCACTCGTTTGTCATTCATTGAATGCTTTAAAAAATTCTAAGGGCCTCCATCAACTCACTTTCAACTACAATCTTCATTTTAAGATCTATAGCAGCTTTTGGGTTAAAGAAACTGTACTTCAAACTTTAATAGTTGTTGTATTAAAAACTAGACACAGCACAATAAAAAACAATAGCGGATAACAGAAATAAATGAACTTTAGCAATGAATGATAGCAATCTAAAAAACAGACTATAACAACCTTAGCAATGGTCAATAACCACCCTTAGTAACGGCCAAAAATAACCATTAGAATCGGTAAATAACAACCCTTGGCAGTAGGAAATAGCAAACAACAACAACAACACGTTTAGCGCCGGACTATAACAACCTTAGCAACGGTCAGGAACAACCCACAGGATAATAAAAATCCTCATCAGAAGACAATATCGAATGATAACAACTTTAGCAATATCCAATAACAACTATTAGCAATGAAAAATAACAAACCTTACCAATAGGCAATAAAGAAAAATAATAACTACCCTGGCTAAGGGCTATAACAATCTTAGTTATGGTCAATAACAACCATTAGCAAATGCCAAGAAGAAAATCCTAGTGATAGACAATAAGGAATACCAATAACACGTTTAGCGGCTGACTCTTGAGAACCTTAGCAACAATCAGGAACAACCCACAGGTGAATAACAATCCTTATAATAAGACAATATCGGACGATAAAAACTTTAGCAATATCCAATAATAACTATTAGCAATGAAAAATAACAAACCTTACCAATAGGCAATAAAGAAAATTAATAGCTACCCTGGCTAAGAGCTATAACAACCTCAGTTATGGTCAATAACAACGATTAGAAAATTCCAAAAACAAACACTTATCAATAGATAATAGCGAACAACAATAAAAACTCTAGAAACGGACTATACCAAGCTATACAACAGTCAATAACAACCCTTAGCAACAGCGAAGAAGAAAATGCTAGTGATAGACAATAAGGAATAACAATAACACGTTTAGGGGCGGACTCTAACAACCTTAGGAACGGTCAGGAACAACCCACAGAATAACAACCCTTATCAAAGGACAATATCGGACAACGATAACAACTTTAGCAATATTCAATAACAAATATTAGCAATGGAAGATAACAAACCTTCTCAATAGTCAATAAGGAACAATAATAACTACCCTAGCAAACAGCTACAACAACCTGAGTAACGGTCAATAACAACCCTTAGAAAATGCCAATAGCAAACACCCAGCAATAGATAATAACGAAGAACAATAACAGCTCTATTATCGGTCAATATGAATTCAAAGCAAAGCTAAAAATGTTTAAATTAGAAAACAACGAGAAAATAAAGAAAATGTTGCTGTTGCTGAGAATATAACCGATCCTTGTTATTTCAAAATAATAATTTGACACTCTTGTAACAATTGTCCATGGGAAAATTGAAGGGTAATCAACGATAACAGCTGCTTTTATAAAAATATATAATCAATGAAAATTTTTGTTTGAAAATCGAAATAAATAAAATAGAAAAACTTATGAAAACAAATAACACTTTTATATTTTTCACATTGCATTAGTTGGGCTAAAATAATAACTTACGAACATAGTTATATTTAAGGGGATGGATTCATTGATTTTCTGAAAGATTAGAGTTGCCAAAAATTTGTTTATTATACCAAATTTTGTTCCGCCTAATTTACGTTCACACGAAATGCAACATCCAGTTGAAAAATGAGAAAACTAAATAAAAAGCACTAAGGAAGATTTGTCTGGTCCAAAATTTTTATTTGTAATTTCACACATTTGGAACAGGATAAATGTTTCTTAGTGATTTTTATTTAGTTTCATAAAATTTCCAACTGGATATTGAATTTCGGAAAAATGAAATTTATCAATGAATAAAAGTCAAAATCTATGGATGCTTTGATATTTCTGGGGATACAGTCGCAGATTTTACTTCAGATTACAAATTTGAAAAAGTCCCTGAAACAATCCGGCCCAAGAGAAAAGAGTCTTGCATAGGGGTCTAAAAAACCAAATTTTTCTCATTTTTCTTATAATTCTTATAATTCTTATTTAGAATTTAAGTAGGAAGCAGATGTTTTTGGATAGTTTCCAGTATTTTCCTAAGCTCCACAGTGGTCACTTTATGGGGTGAAAAAACCCTCAGGCTCGTTGCTTGAATATTTCTTTTTTAGTCCAGGAGAGATGGACAGACACAAGGATTTCTTAAGAAATCCTAAAAAAATATTTCAGTCAACTACAATAAAAATTGATGTGTTTTAATGAGTGCATTCATCAATATTCTTGAGGATTACATGAACATAAAAATTTGTTTCTTTTGCCCAAAGTTACAAAACTACAAGAATACAAAATCAAAATCGTTGGTGGTAGGTAGTTTTGACCAAAACCCAACTCTGACCTAGTGTACTTTGGTACTGAGTCACTTTTTAGATTAATCTTTTTATATTTTTCATCTCCAGGAAACCCAAAAACAGTTTTCTGGTTTCCTTTTATATTTATAATTTGGTTTTTAGAAGCGTTTTTTCACTTTCCTCAAAAATTTCGATTTTGTGAGTTAGAATGTTGTGGATTGACACCCTTCAATTGTTGAGTTAGAAATAAGGGCATATTTGATGAAAGGACCCCGCACCAAATGTACAGAAAAAAGCCTTATGATAAAAAATTCTAAAAAAAAATTTTTCTTGTATTTTCGAACCTGCAAACTAAAAATTCGAAAGAAAAATGTCAGAAAGATGGACAGTTTTTAGACAAACACTTGTCCAAAGTTTCGATTTTTACATGTATTTTAATGGAAAAATGCTTATTTTAGCAAAATGTTTTTTTTCCTCAAAAACGCTATGATAGATTTGACTAAAACTTTTATATTTTGACG
>CAKNYM010049003.1:48540-88063 GCA_932195095.1 Andricus curvator
CGTCAAAATATAAAAGTTTTAGTCAAATCTATCATAGCGTTTTTGAGAAAAAAAACATTTTGCTGAAATAAGCATTTTTCCATTAAAATACATGTAAAAATCGAAACTTTGGACAAGTGTTTGTCTAAAAACTGTCCATCTTTCTGACATTTTTCTTTCGAATTTTTAGTTTGCAGGTTCGAAAAAACAAGAAAAAATTTTTTTTAGAATTTTTTATCATAAGGCTTTTTTCTGTACATTTGGTGCGGGGTCCTTTTAATGAAATGCGATGATACCGAAGGAGTTACCGGAACTAAAAGGAAGATGAATATATTTCTTGTCAAATGTCACACCTTTTCTCTGAAGAATTTTTGGAATTGTTGGAGGTGTTTTAAGTTCAGAAGATGGAAAAGATGTAGGTCCTGAGACTAAACTTCTAGCATTTCATTTTTAATGCTTCATATAGACATATTCGTTGATAGAATTCGAATCAGCTGAAGTTCACTGAAAATCAGTGACTTACTTCTAGCTATCTGAATCAGTGAAAATTCCCTGGAAATCACTGACTATTCACTAAAATCTGAGTAGTTTTTTACTGATTTCTCAGAGGTTTAGAAGCAGATATGTGTTGGCCCACCAGGTTATTTATTTACCTAATTTAAATAATGCCAAAGACCAGTGGGAAAATGGGTTTTCCAAAACCTTTTTCGGGTACTTAACAGTTATTAAAAAATATAATTTTAGCCATGTATAAGTTGTGGCGACGGCTTTTATATATTGATGCAGTGAGTTCAGACTCTGTTTAGGTAATGGATTGGCGTTTTATTCTTATTTTACTGATCACGCTCTTCGTCGAAGGGCATAAGCTATAACAAAACTTCTTACAATAAAGACCAGTAGATAAAAAACCAAACATCGAGATTATTAATCCACAACTGGTCAAAAACATCAACTCTATCACATTAGTGGTACCATGTACATTCCTATTCCTGAAACAGAACCTTCTGTGTTTTTGAACCAACTTGAAAACGTTTGTGATTAACACGTCCTCCGGGACAATGACCAATGAGAAAATATGTATTTTGGAAAAACTTTTTTGTTCACTTACCTATTATTATAAAATCTAATTTTATTCATGCATGAGTTTTGGTGACGGCGTTTATATATTGATGCAGTGAGTTCGGACTCTGTTTAGGTGATGGATCGGCGTTTTATTATTATTGTTCTGATGAAGCCCTTCGTTGGAGAGGGAAAGCAAAACTTTAACAAAACTTTTTACACTGAAGACCAGTAGCTAAAAAAACTTCACATCGAGATTATTTATCCACAACTGGTCAAAAACATCAACATCAATAGACTCTTATTATATTAGTGGTACCATGCACCTTCCTAGACCTGAAACAGAACCTTCTACGTTTTTAACAAACTTAAAATGATCGGGACTTCCTCCAAGACAGTGATCAGTGGAAGAATGGGTTTTCAAAAAACCTTTTTTGTTTACCTACCCATTATTACCAAATATAATTTTAACTGATGAAAAAAACTTTATCAAATTTTTCTTTAAACTAAGAAAATCTAAAAAGACTTTGAAGTTTTGTATTTTTTAGAATTTATATTTTCTATGAAGAAAAGTTTGAGTTTACTTTGGCATCTAAGTTAAAAACAGGATAAATGAGATTTTGTGATATATAGTTTTATGATTAAAAATGATTAACAAATGGTTTATGGTCCAACTATCCACACTAAAAGATATCTTTGATACATTTTTTGTAGCGTTCTGATTACGGCTTCTTGCATATTCTTGAAAGTTGAGGAAATCATTGATCCCAGGGCATTTGTGTGTGGAAGATTCGCATTTTTGTTTAAATAGGCGAAAAATTCTTGGGTTACTTCATCATCAACGAAACTTTTTGTCAGATATTTTCTCGCTGCCTGTTCCACCACCATACGATTAAACATGTTTTGATCAAATTTCTAATAAAATATCAAAGGTATAAATATATTTGATATGAAATTATTATATCAGAAATTGAGCTGAGAAATTTCACTTTTCAGGTATCTTTATATTTTTAAACAAACTTAGAGAAGAGAAAATTGATTTTATTTTAATGAAAAATAAAAATTCACATTTTTTCAATAACGAGACGATATTTAAAAAAAGTCAAAAGAGCGAAGTTGTTCCACCTGAAAATTTGTAAAAAAAAGTTTCTTATCTTGCGCCTTTTTCTTGAAATTTTCGCTAAACATTCTATAAAGTCGGTTATAATTGTCTTTTTCTTGTAATAATACAATTTTCTAATACTTCGTGAACAAAATTTTTTCATATTACAGAAGGTGTAAGAAGGGTGAACATCAGTAATAATTTCTATGGTATTATTTTTGTAACAGTTCTTTTCTCAATTATATGTTTGTTATAATTTAAGTTTGTGCCATTGATGTTTGTGTTTGCTGGTAAAAGTTATTATCAAATTTGAAAAAGGTGTTATTCATAAGAAAAGAAATGCCATCCTTGAAATCGTCGAAAGGAATTTTAGTATTTTTCTTTATGTAATTTCATCTAGATTCTATGCTTTTTAGAACAAGTTCTAAAGGAACATTAGTGAAGAGTGATGTGACGTCAAGTGATACCATACTGTGATTATCAGGTATTTTAAAGTTTTTGATTTTTTCTTTAAGTTCAATTGAGTTTTTTATGTTATAAGGATAAGATGGTAAGGAATCGGAAATAATTGTGCTGAATATCTTGGCTAATTAATAGGTAGGAGTGCCTATGGATGATACAACAGGTCTAAGAGGACAATTTTGTTTATGTATTTTTGGAAGTCCATACATTCTAGCAATGTTAGTATTTACCGTAAGTAAATCTGCTCTTTTTGTGCTAGGATTTAGGAAACCACTTGTCCTCCAACCATCTACCATTTTGAAGGTATCAATTTGTAAAAAGTTCAAAGGGTTATAATTATTTTTTTATATGTTTTAGAATCATTTAATAAAATATTCATTTTATTAGTGTAATCTTGGCGACACATCACTACGGTTACATTTCCTTTATCGGCTTTGGTTACTAAAATCTCTTCTTTCTTCTTACTCATAAAACTATTGGTAATGTTAATTTTATTAGCAATGATTCTATCTATACCTGAAATTCCTTGTGGTTTCTTTAAATAATTTGAAGCTAATGATAAAACTTTTTCTCTAAGTTCATCTCTACAATTATCCGGAATATTATCTATGCTTGACTCTAAATCTTTCACAATTTCAAAAATATGGTTTGTTCTGTTTGAAATAAATTGTGTACTAAAGTTTTCGCCTAACCTCAAAATGTCAGTTACTTGCTCTGGAATGTTCAAGTTAGAAATATTCACAAACCACGGATCATTGTTGTTACTGTCTACATCAACATCACTTCTATGCTTATTTAGAATAGTATCTGCACGTTGTTCATGTCTTAACGTTTCAATTTTTTTGTTTAATCTGTTGTTCAAACTTTTATTTTTGTTTTTCAAAAATTCATCCAAGTTATTTTGGTGTTCCACAATTTCTTTAAGTAAGTAAGTTGGTATTAGAATTGTTAATTTTGTTCTTAATTTTTCCATGCGGTTAGTTATAAATTTCAAATGATTGTGAATATCTTTAATTTCTATTTTTCTAATTTGGTGTTGTAAGTCTACTAAAATTGAATCTAATTTTTTCTTACAGGAAGTGCTCCGAAGATGTAGTTTACCCATGTTTACAGTAACATTTAAGATGTGATGTGGAAGAAGGTCTTGTCTTCTGCATTCTAAGAGAAAATCTTTCCTTGCCAATGTCTCTCTTATTTCGTTGTTAATGTTTATCCAGTCCTTTACAGTAGAAACGGCCTCAGGGCCAAAGTTTTCATGAATGTTTCGTAGAAACATATTTAAAGATTCACAAAATGACAAGAAAGGCGCAATATCAGTCAATGCGTGTAAATTCAATATATAAGAAGAATAACATTTTCTTTTTTCACGTCTGGGAAATTTATAATTTAGAAACTTAGGATAGAACCTAATAAAAACGACATCTTCCAGACTAATAGTTAAAATTTATTTGAAAAATTACGAATCGATTACGTTTCGCACGGAAAAAAGTAGATAGTTAGATTCACTTCTATGTATTGTTAACTTGAAGTTTACTTGTTCGCATTGTAGAAGAAACAATTCAAATAGTTTTTGATACTGAATTAGATAGTGATCTCAAAATATACAAAGTCTAAAGTCAGCATTACTACTTCAAATTGTAAAAAGAAAGATTACTAGAACAAGTAGCTTCAATAACTATTTGAAATAGTACATTTGAACATGTAAACTGTATGAATAACTAATTTTCATAGTAAGCAAAGAATTGTGAGTTTGACTTTTGCAAGTGAGTTCGATCTGCTTTTTCGCATTACAATAAATGATCAGAAACTATTTCATAATGTTTTCTCTTTTATCATAATAATAGTTGAGATAATTATTATAAATTAACATAGTGAATAACTCTACTTTATACTTCAATACAGTTTTTTTGTTTTGTAAAAAATTTTCAGAATTTACAAATATTCTGAAGAATTATATATATATATATATATATATATATATAAATTCTTTTTTACATTATTTCTACCATGGAATTTTCCGCTCATGATATTTTTAATTTCTTATAGCACTAAAAATGACTAGGGTCGTACTTGATTATGCCACCCAGTTTCAAATATTATATTATTTGGAAGAATTTTGTTTAGTAGAATAATACATTGTTTTCGACATATCATGTTTTGAAACAATAATTAAAAAATAATTTGTAAGAAAATTTTTGTTCAAATTAATTTCCAATTTTAACGTAGTAATAATTTTGTCAACCTTTTCACATTGATATTTGTAGAAATTACTACCATTTCATGAAAAAAAAAATATTTTCTCATTTTTTTTTCAGATTTTCAACAATAAAATCTACCATCCTACTATGGTATTATATGCCTAGAAGAAGAAACAACCTTTTCCTAGGAAATTATACATTTTTAAATAATTTTTAATGATTTTTCAATGATTTCTGCCATTAAAGATTTATTTTCAAAAATTGGATATACTTAGATCGTTGGAAATCCATCCAGAGTGATATAAAAAAGTCCGGAAAAAAATAAAATTAGTTAAATACACAATTTTGATATGTTTAACATTGTTCTCATAAATATTTCTTTCCAAGATTTTTCATTTCATCCTTACTATAATTAATACTTTCAATCTAAATTTAAAACTAAACTATTTACTGGAGCGAAGTAAAAATGCTAAAATTAATCGAATATTTTGGACTGAGGGATAACAATTTGTGGGTCGGCATCCAAAACAAGTAAAGAAAAAAATTTAAAATCGGTTAATATTTTCTGTTCGCTTTCTTAAATTTAGAATTAAAATGTTTATAACGTTAGGAAATCGTAAAAAAGATATGAAATCCCAAAAATCCTAATTCACGACAAACATTTATTTCCGAAAAAGCAAAATAAAAAAATGTTTCTTTGGTTCAAGCTGAACAAATTTCAGTTTCGACATATTCAACTTTTTTAAAAATGTGTGCATATGACTCAATCCAAAAAAACATGTTTTTACACATTTTCAAAAAAATTGTAACTGAGCAAGAAATTTATTTTTAACTTTCGCAATTTTAAATTCTCAGCGAGTAAGATAATTTCTGAACAAAATAGTTGAATTGTTGAATTAAGAACATCAGTTTTTAACCAAAAATCGAATAGTTATATTTTCGTTTCAAAAAATTAATTTTCAATTGAAAAAACTGAATTTTCTCTCAAATTGTTGAATTTCGAAGCCTTAATGAAGAATTTTCTGAAATGCAGTTGATTTTTCAACACGAAAATATGAATTAATAATCAAAAAGTTAATTGTCAACCAAACATTACGATTTTTAGTTTAAAACCCTACTATTTAACAAACAAGAAGAAACTTTAACTAGAATGATGAATTTTTAACTAAGAAATGAATTTTTAACAAAGTAGTTCAAAATTCCACCAATTAGTTGAATTCTCTACCAAACTATTGAACTTTCCAGAGAAAATTCAAATTTTCTACAAAACAGTTGAATCTTTAATCCGGAAACACGAATTTTCAACAAGACTTGAGTTTTCAACCAAAAATGATTTTTTAGCCAATAAAGAAAAAAAAATGTATTCAAAATGTCGAATTTTAAAGCGAGAAGATTATTTTTCTACAAAAAAAGGACGACTTTTTAACAGATTACATAAATTTTTAACCAAATATTTGAATTTTCAAAATAAAAAAGATCAACTTTGAACCAAAAATAGAATTGCTACATTTTCATTTCATGAAACTAATTTGCAAATGAAAAAACCAATTTTCTACCAAATTATTGAATTTTCGTGCCAAAAAAAGTACTTTCTACAAGACTGTCAAATTTTCAACTCAAAAATATAAGCTTTCAATACAAAAAATAATTTTCAATCAAAAATTGCAATTTTCAGTTTAAAAAAATTAATTTTTAACAAAGAAGTTTTATTTTCAACCAAAAAGACAGCTTTTCAACAAAATAAATATATTTTCAACCAAATAGTTACATTTTTAACCAACTTTCTGCCAAAAAATATGACTTTTGAACGAAATTTGAACTTGCAACCAAATAGTTGAATTTCCGACTAAAAAAGATCAATTTTCAAACACAAATGGAATAGTTCAATTGTGAGTTAAAAAAAATTAATTTTCAACAAAAAAAAAGTTTCAACAATAGATAAATTTTCAAGCAAAGATTTAAAAACATTAAAAATTGCTCAAGTTAGAACATTTAAAATTACAGTTGATGAATTTCGAATATTCCATTTTTGAATTAGGTATTTAACTTTGCACACTTTAACTAAAATGAATTAATCTTCTAATACTTATTTAAAAAATACTATATATTTTGTAACTGTTCCAATTTTATATTGGATAATAACTTCTGTCTCCAGTTTTCAAATTTAAAATTATTCAATAATGGGTACAATTTTAAATATCGTATATTTAAAGAGAAAAGGGGAAAATGGGAAGGTTTTTGAGAATAGGGGGAAAAAGGGGAAGGTTTTTGAGAAAAGGGGAGAAAAGGGGGGAAAAGGGAAATTTCAAGAAAAAAGGGGAAACTAAGAAAAACAGGGGAAGACTGTGGACCCTGATATTAATTTCTCTGAACCGAATATTTTTTGTTTGTTTTAAACAGTTTTCATTCTAATTCAGCATTCCCATATCTCATGAGAAAAATTTTATTTGTGCAAAAAATTTAAATTTAAATCACTATTCAACGTTTGTCTCATCTTAAAATAGTGATTTCGATTTTGTATTTGATATATTATTACGATGTTTAAACTAATTTTTATTTATATATCAGTTATGTAAATGAATGTTGCGTTTTAAATAAAGTGAGATGATGATCAAATAAAATCGAAATCGTGTGAATTTCTTTATGTGTGAGTTGCATATATTTTTAAAGAAATATATATTTTATGGGTAGTGCTATAAAACATATAATTAGGTTAGGTTCGAAATACATGAAATGCAAAACAGTAAATTTAATAGAAAGAGTGAGAAACTGATTTCATACCTGTAAAATGATTTGAATTTTTTGTTCTTGTCATGAAACTATTGTTAAAATTATAGTAAAAAATAATTTTAATCATTTTTTATGCAGATCTGATGAGGGAAACGAGCTGGGTTTTCGAAACGTAATCGATTCGTAATTTTTCAAATAAATTTTAACTATTAGCCTGGAAGATGTCGTTTTTATTAGGTTCTATCCTAAGTTTTTTCTTTGTTTACTTATCTATTATTACCAAATCTAATTTTATCCATGTATGAGTTGTGGCGATGGCTTTTATATACTGATGCAGTTATTTTGGATGGAATGGTGTCTTATTATTGTACCCATGATCTTATTACATCCTATTCAGTCAGCATCATTGAAATCTCCCTGAAAAGGATATGTAGAGATATCCGCTTTCTCTGATGCACCTGTCACCTCGCGACAGATTCATCAATTATCTTACAATTAGCGCAATTCAAATAGTTTCCTGGATCAAATAGCTCGATTGTTGTAGAGTGGGTGGGCGTATGGAGTGGAGAAAATACGAGCACGCGCCATGTAGTGTGTATGTGCATGTGTATGTGTATGTGTGAGTACAACTACGGGCGGGTAAACGAGGATGAGTACAATAGCAAAATGCACGTGGTATGCTCGTTCTGCGAGCACAATAAAGGAACCACGGCATACCTGTATGATAATACGAGGCATGATGTCGCGCAGCACTGACGTACAGACCGTTCACTAGTTCGTTCCTCGTTCCAGGTTCTATTCTGTTCCGTTCGGTACATACACCTTTGTATGCTTCCCCAACACACTTCCCCAATACATACACATAACCACGGAAAATTTACCGTGAATGCTAGGGAAACTACCGCCTACTCTGTAGACGGAGAAGCATGTGCCTCGTGAATAGAAAGGATTTTCGAGAATGCCTCAGACGTCGTCAATGTCTCTGTATTGGTTGCTGCATTTTACTTCGATCTAAGAAAGACTTCGATCTAAGAAAGTCAATTGCGAAGGGAAACAACTCCTAAAAATGCGGTCCAATGGATTACCTCTTTATACAGAATTACTCTAGATTACTTAAGAATATTCCGGATTGTATAGAATTACACTGGAATACATAAAATTATGGTGGATTACTAAACTAGAGTCACGCGAATTTTTAACCAGAAAAGCTTACTTTTCCACAAAATTGTTGAGTTTTCAACACAATAGATAAACTTTTAACCAAAGAGTTGAACACAGAAAAAACATAAACACAAATATCGGTTAAACTTTCTTTTGTTTTTCCATGACAAACACATGTATTTTGAAAGACGCGAAGTTGGCTGAACAAAACTTTATCGCTCTAAAAAATTTCCTGCAACAAATTTTATTCTTAGTTTTTTCTGTGAATTTTCAAACAAGAAGATTACTTTTCTACCAAATAGATAAATTTTGCAGCTGAAAAAACAGTTTTCATAAAAAAAGCGAATTTTCAACCATACTGGTTAAATTTTCAACCGAAGAGATGAATTTTCAAATAAAATGATGAATCTTTAACTGGAATAGCTAAATTTTCAGTTAAAAAATGAATTTTCAACAAAAGAGAGCGGGGTTTCAACAAAATGGTAAAATTTTAAACCAAAGAGATGAATTTTGAACCAAAATGAAGAGAAGAATGTTCAGCGGAAAAAAAAACTTTTTTTAACAAAATTATTGAATTTTCTACGAAGTAGGTAAAAGAGATAAATAACCAACAGAGACGAATTCTCAATGAAAAATGTAAATATTGATATTTCACCCATAGCAAATTTCAATGTTAAATAAAAAACATTTTAAATCAACCGAAAAAGGCGAATTTTTAACAAAATATATGAATATTCAACCCAATCTTTTAATTTTTAACAAAAAGATAAATTTTTGATCATACATGGAATAGTTACATTTACAATTGAAAAAGTATTTTTTTTACAAAAGAAAAAAAAAACAATTTTTAACCAAATATTCCAATTTACAACCAATGAGATGAATTTTTAGCTTAATCGATTCAATTCCAACCAAAAAATAAATTTCTAACAAAGTAGTTTAACTTTCAACCAAGAAGATTAATTTTCTACCAAAAAAGTCAAATTTTGAACAAAATACATTGATTTTCAACCAAATGGTTGAATTTTCAACTAAAAAAAATTAGAACTAAAAATGGAAAATTTAAATTTTCAGATAAAAAATTAATTGAAAAAAAAGAATTTTCAACCAAATAGTCAATATTTAACCAAATAATTCGATTTTCAACCAAAAATATGAATTTTAAAGAAAAAAGTTCATCTTCAACCAAATAATTTCATTTTTAACCAAAAAAGATTAATTATCAAGTAGGAAGATTAATTTTCTACGGAAAAAGCTGAATTTACAAAAAAAAAAATTTATATTAATTATTAACCAAATAGTTGAATTTTCAGGAAGAATAGTTAAGCTGTTAAACAAGAAGATGAATTTTCAAGCCATAATCTTAATTTTTTATTTTTAGTTCAAAAAAATAATTTTTAACCAAAAGAACGAAGTTTCAAGAAAAAATTAAAATTTGGAACCAAACAATTTCCAACTCAAATGAAAAATCTTCAACCATAAAATTGAACTTCCACAATCTTGCTTAATTTTCAACGAATTAGTTGAATTTTCAACTAAAAAATATATATATTCAAACTAAAAATGGAATTGTCAAATTTCTAGTTGAAAAAAGCTATTGTTTCAAAGAAAAAAAAGGAACTTTCAAAAATATAGTTCAATTTTTAACCCAAAAGGATGAATTTTCAGCGAAAAAGTTGAATTTTTAACCCAGAAATTACTTTTCAACAAAATTATTGAATTTCCTTCAAAGTAGATCAATTTATCACCGAATAGTTGAATATTCAATTAAAATCATGAATTTTCAACGGACAATTTAATTACTTTTTGCAAAAAAGGTAATTTTTAACCAAACAGTTGCATTTCTAATTGAACAGTTAAATTTTCAGTTAAAGAAATTAATTTTTATTTGAGAAAAACAAACACATTTTTAAGAATCTAGTTCAATAGTCAATCAAAGAGATAATTTTTAACTAAAATTATGAATCTTAAACAATAAAAAACAAATTTTTAAGAAAGTAGTTCAACCTTCAACCAAGAGGTTGATTTTTAAACTTAAAAAGATGAATTATCAACAAAAATCTAATAGTTGATATATCAACTATAAAGGTTTTAATTTTGAATTATAAAACAGTTAAACGTACCCAAAAAAAGACGAATTTTCAACAAAATATTGAATTTTCAACCAAAACCGATTAATGTTCAACTGAAAAGTTGCATTTTTAACAAAACAATTGAATAATAAAATGAATAATCTAATTTTTAACCACAAAACATGAATTCTCAATCAGAAATTTGATATTAGTCTTGTCAATTTGAATTTTGAAACTAATTTCATTAAGGATCCATTTTTATTTAATTAACCAAGTTTATATATTATATGTGTATTTGTTGTCTAAATTTATAAAATCTTAGTGAGATACTAATATTATTAAAAATTATTTGGTAAATTAGAGGAAACCGGGGCTAAGCGCGCACATTTTCTGCATCGTCAATTTTTAATAACAAAATTAAGTTACGAATAAAAGCACTGTACAGTTCAAAGAAGTGATATTTTAACAACAATTTATTCATAGACGCGATTGCCTATGAGCCAAATTTTTCTTAATATTTGATAAAATTGACACTAACTCTAAAGACGTCCGAAAAAAGGCGTGGGGCTAAGCGCGCACTCTATCATTTTCAGACGCGGGGCTAAGCGCGCAACTTTAGATTTCTCAAACAAATTTGTTCAATTTGTTAAAAACATTCAATTTTTCATCAAAGACATACTCTTTATTATTTCTTTTGAAGATACCAACTTTTTCATCATGATCAGAGCTTTTTAAAAAAATTTTCCGCCCTAAGGCGCACTTCTTTAACTTTTTCGGCCCTAGGGCACAAACGGCGATTTTCCGCCCGCCGTGGATGAACGCAAAAACCTGAAGGTCTAATGCAGTCGGGCACAAAACAATTTTTCACAGTTCCGTAGCTCCAACACGCGGTGCGCGCTTAGCCCCCGCAGGAAACTGCGCGCTTAGCCGCCAACGTCATTTTTTTTTTGGTTAGCCGAAAAAAATACCAAACATAGAACGATTCCCAGCGAATCGACTGCTGGATTCGTCGACAAACGAGTGTCGTTTGACGCGTCAGTAACATTTTCCGCTGTAGAAGCTATTGAGTCCTTCCAAATTACGTGAAATTTTTCCAGGGACACAAGAGCCTTGAGGCTCATTAACATTAATTAATTAAAATTAATATAAAAAAGTGCGCGCTTAGCCTCGGGGCGCGCTTAGCTTCGAGGCGCGCTTAGCCTCGGAACGCGCTTAGTCTCGGGACGCGCTTTGCCTCGGAACGCGCTTAGCCTCGGGACGCACTTAGCCTCAGCGCGCATTCAGCCTCGGGACGCACTTAGCCTCGGGGCGAGCTCGGCCTCGGGACGCACTTAGCCTTAAGACGCACTTAGCCTCGGGGCGCGCTCGGCCTCGGGACGCACTTAGCCTTGGGACGCACTTAGCCTCAGGGCTCGCTTAGCCTCGGGATGCGCTTAGCCCCGGTCTCCCAAGAATACTATTACAATAAAATCTATTTGACTGTTGTTTTTCACTGATTCGCAGACTTGAAAATATCTTATGTATGGAATGGGTTTGACGACGCCCCTCCCCCCATGTAAGAGGGCATAGCAAAATCATTAACTTACCCCCCTCCCCCACCTTTCCAAAAGACTGGGTAAATCATGCACGGCCCCTAAGTTGTAATGGCTTTGGATTTTCTTTTAGTGAACATAGTTATTACGTAAGAAGTAACCCAAAAACTAGCCGAATAGTAGCCTCGTGTCAAAAAAGAAGCAAAAAGTAGGGGAGCGCAGGCCTTGTGAATTTGAAAAAATTGGCTATTCCATATCTGAAACCAATCGTACTAATTCTCAATATTGATTTTTCGTTGTGATATGAAAAGCCAAGTCTGAAATGAAGAGTAAAGAAAGTGTTATACTGTTGGAGTGACAAGTGAATCATTAAGGTATCTCCGGTGTGAGGTTGTGCATCAGGGAAGAGCGTCGCGTCGGCACGCGAGCAGCGCAAGAGGGTAGAGGGTGGGTGGTTGACGGTAAGGGTGCCGCAGCAGCAGAGAGGGAAAGAGAATAGGCGAAGGGAGGGTGAGATGGGTGGGCGTATCGGTTAAGTGGGTGAAATTGCAAAACAATGAGTAGACGGGGTAGGGGTAACAATGTGAGGGACAATAGGCCTGATAATGTGCCAGAGAATGGACGCCTAGACAAAAGAGTCGAATAAGGGCGCGCGCACACCTATGCGCTATACGTGGCTGGCCGCGATCTACGTTACTTCGGCTCATCCGCACATACTCACGTAGTCAACTAGAACTATAGTTTGCTTACACAAGGGTGCGGAAATCCCACACGTGTGTCCATGGCACACTAGTAGGTCCTACCTAATATGTTTTGCCTCGATGAAAATTAATCAAAATGCACAATCGAGTTAGCAGTGTTTGCTCAAAATCGCCTAGAGCCATGACCCTCCCTTCTCCATCTACTTCCCATCGCCACTCTTCAACCTTCGTTTCCCGTTCATTCCCCAACTTCTTCCTCCTCTACTTCTCTCTCCCTTCACTTTCAAAAATAAAACGCACCCCTTTCCCCACTTCTCCTCCCCAGTCCTCAGCTTCCTCACCTGAGCCTTCACTTTCCCTCCCTGCTCACCCGCACTACCTTATTAACCCTACCCTCACATCCCCTACTTTCTCACCCCTTATTTCGCCTCCCATAACTTCTCCTAGTTCTCCACCCCACACGTGTCCTAGTTTTTCTTCTCTCATTTCCCCCACTTCCTCTCTCGTCATTTCCCTAATCCCCTTCCCTAATTCTCCCTCATTTTCCCTCTTATCATTTGTGCTCTCTTTCTCCATTCCCCACCACTAATATCTTCTAATTTCCCCTGCCCGCTCCCTCACCATATACCTCACTTACCTTACATCCTGACTTCCCCTCACTTCTCCTAGTTACCCTTTCGTAACTTTTCCTAGTTATCCTTTCACTTCAGCTTGTACCCTTCCCTTAGTTTCCCTGCTTCCCGTCTTATGAAGCCGCCTCCTTTCACTCCTTCGATTTATCCCACTTCCCCTCCCCTAATTTAACTACTTCACCTTTCGTCACTTCCCCTACTTCCTAACCCTCATTTCCCCTGCCCTACTTCCTCTCCCATAATTCCTGGTCACTTATTTTACCTCCCCTCCACTCGTTTACCCTCAATTCCCATACTTCCCAACCCCTGAATTTCCCTGACTTTCCTTACCCCCTAACTTAACATACACCTCACTTACCCTGACCCCTTACTTCCCTACACTTTTCCTAGATACCCTCCTTTTATTTCTCCTAGTTCCCCTTCCCTAATTTCAATACTTCACCTCCCGTCACTTATTCTACTTCCCCACCCCTCATTTCCCCTCCCATACTTCCTTTCTCATCATTTCTGGTCACTCCTTCTACTTCCCCTCCCCTCACTTACCCCCATTTCCCGTACTTCCCAAACCCTAAATTCCCTTCACTTTCCTTACCCTCTCACTCACCATACACATTACTTACCCTACCCCCTTACTTCCCCACACTTGTTCTTGTTACCCTTCTTCGACTCCCCTTAGTTCCCTCCCCTAACTTATTCTAATTCCCCTATCATAATTACCCCTACTTTCCCTCCTCTCAGTTCCCCCAATTTCATTACGATAATTTCTCCTACTTCTCCTCGAATTTCTCTACTTCACCTCCCACTATTTCCCCTCATTGCTCTCACTTCCCCTACTTCCCCTACTTCCCCATCCCTTATTTCCCCTACCGTTTCACCTCTTATTTTCCTGCACTTTCCCTACTTTTTTCAAATGTGTGCATACGACTGAATCCAAAAAAAAACATATTTTTCGCACATTTTCAAAAAATTCTGAATTAATTAAACTTTTTTTTTGCTTCGCTTATTTTTTATTACTGTTTGCTATTAAAAATTCTGTACATATAAAAAAGTTTCCCTAATTTTTAAACAAATAGGAACACTTTTTTAAATTTTCAACAATTTCAATTTTCAAATAAAAAAAGAGAACAGAAGATATTAACCGATTTCAAGAACAAAAAATTACTTTTTTTCGGATGCTAAGTCACAATTTTTTTCTCAGCTCTTACGAGTGGATTAATTGTTTTAACTAAAAATTTAACTAGAATACACGTTTGTTTCGAAATTTATCTTCTTAAATTAGAAATTCAAATATTTGTTTTAAAATTCTTGTATTTTATTGGAAATTCAAATTTAGTGGGAAAATATTGAATTTTCTTGGTGACTAATTCATCTTTTTGGTTGGGAATTCCTTAAAAAATTTAAATATTTGGTTGAAAATTCATGTACTGTCTTAAAAATTCATCTATTTTGTTAGAAAATTGATCTTTTTGGTTGAAAATGAGTTTTTTCCTATTTAGAATTAATTTTTTTAACTGGAAATGAAACCGTTCAATTTTTTGTGGAAAATTTATCTTTTTTGATGAAAATTTAATTTTCTTGGTTGAAAATTATACTATTTCGTTGAAAATTTACTTTAATTTGATTGAAAATTAATTTTTTTATTTAAAATTTAACTATTCTATTTTTGGTTGAAAAATTATTAGTCTTAGGTTGAAAGTCGACTATTTGTTAAAAATCTGTCTTTTTTGGTAGAAGGGTAATCTCGTTAGTTCAAATTTCATCTTTTTGGTTAAAAATTCCTTCCTTTGGTTGCAAATTTAACTGTTTTGTTGAAAATTCGTTTGTTTCTTGGTTAAAAATTATCCTACTTTATTTTTGGTTTAAAATTCATGTATTAGGTTAAAAATTAAAAATTTTTTAGTTGAAGATTTATCATTTCAGTTGAAAATTCACTTTAACTATACCATTTTTTCTGGAAAATTTACCTTTTTTGATAGAAATGTAATCTTTTTCGTTAAAAAGTTATCTGTTCTGTAGAAAATTTAACAATTCTATTTTTTTTACAGAATTTATGTCTTTGGCTGAAAAAAAAACTATTTGGTTGAAAATTAATTTTTTTTTGTAGATAGAAAATTCATGTTTTGTGTTTAAAAATCCACTAATTGGTCAAAAATTCATAATTTTGATTAAAAATTTATATTTTTGGTTAAAATTTCATCATTGTGATTAAAAATTAAGTTTTTGGGCTGAAAATTTGTTTCGTTTTAGTTGAAAATTAATTTTTCAAACTGAAGATATAACTATTCCATTTTCGATTAAAAAAATATATTTTTAGTTGAAAATTAATTAATTTTGCTGCAAACACTTTTTTTTTTAAATTCACTTCTCTAACTGTAAATTGAAATATATATTTTTGGTTTGTAAATTTATTTTTTTTTTTAGTTTAAGATTGAATTGTTTTTTTTTATTTTTCTGATCTTTTGTTAAAAAATCTTTTTTTTTTGTATGAACAAAAACATTTTGTTGAAAATTTGTTTTTATTTTTGGTTAAACATTTATTTTTCTGACATTTTAACTATTCTAATTTTGGTTCAAAATGAGTTTTTTCCTATTTAGAATTAATTTTTTTAACTGGAAATGTAACTGTTCAATTTTTTGTCGAAAATTTATCTTTTTTGATAAAAATGTAATTTTCTTGGTTGAAAATTACACTATTTCGTTGAATATTTACTTTAATTTGATTGAAAATTAATTTTTTGACAAAAAATTTAACTATTCTATTATTAGTTGAAAATTTATCTGTTTTAGGTTAAAATTCGACTATTTGTTGAAAATCCGTCTTTTTTGGTAGAAGAGTAATCTCGTTAGTTTAAATTTGATCTTTTTGGTTAAAAATTCTTTCCTTTGGTTGAAAATTCGTTTTGTTTTTTGGTTGAAAATTATCCTACTTTATTTTTGGTTCAAAATTCATATATTGGTTAAAAATGAAAATTTTTTTAGTTGAAAATTCACTTTAACACTACCATTTTTTATGAAAAATTGATCTTTTTTGATAGAAATGTAATCTTTTTCGTTAAAAAGTTACCTGTTTCGTAGAAAATTTAACAATTGGCTGGAAAAAAACTATTTGGTTAAAAATTAGTTTTTTTTTATTGATAGAAAATTCATGGTTTGTGTCGAAAAATCCACTATTTGGTCAAAAATTCATATTTTCGGTTAAAAATTCATCATTGTGATTAAAAATTAAGTTTTTGGGCTAAAAATTTGTTTCTTTTTAGTTGAAGATTAATTTTGCAAACTGAAGATATAACTTAAATTAAATTTATCTTTTTTAGTTTAAGATTGAATTATTTTGTCGAGAATTCATTTTTTTGTTGAATATTGATTGTCCTAACTGAAGATGTAATTGTTCTACCTGTAGTTAAAAAAATTTTTTTTTGTATGAAAAAAAAATATCTTGTTGAAAATTTGTTTTCATTTTTGGTTAAACGTTTATTTTTCTGACATTTTAACTATTCTAATTTTGGTTGAAAATTGCTTTTTTTAGTTTAAAATTCATGTACTTTGTTTAAAGTGAGTCTTTTTTTGGTAAAGAATTCACTTTTTGGGTTGAAAATTTATATTTTTAGGTGAAAATTAATTAATTTTGCTGAAAACTTGTTTTTTTTAAGTTCACTTCTCTAACTGTAAATTGAAATATATATTTTTGGTTTGTAAATTTATCTTTTTTAGTTTGAAATTAAATTATTTTGTCGAGAATTCATTTTTTTGTTGAAAATTGATTGTCCTAACTGAAAATTTAATTGTTCTATCTTTTGTTAAAAAATCATTTTTTTTGTATGACAAAAAAAAATTGTTTTTATTTTTGGTTAAACATTTATTTTTCTGGCGTTTTAACTATTCTAGTTTTGGTTGAAAATTCATTTTTTTAGTTTAAAATTCATGTACTTTGTTTAAAGTGAGTCTTTTTTTGGTTAAGAATTCATCTTTTAGTTTGAAAATTAATATTTTTAGTTGAAAATTAATTAATTTTGCTGAAAACTCGTTTTTTTAAATTCACTTCTCTAACTGTAAATTGAAATATATATTTATGGTTTGTAAGTTTATCTTTTTTAGTTTAAGATTGAATTATTTTGTCGAGAATTCTTTTTTTTTGTTAAAAATTGATTGTCCTAACTGAAGATTTAATTGTTCTACCTTTCGTTAAAAATTTTTTTTTTGTGAACAAAAAAATATTGTTGAAAATTTGTTTTTATTTTTGGTTAAACTTTTATTTTTCTGACATTTTAGGTATTCTAATTTTGGTTGAAAGTTGATTTTTTTTAGTTCAAAATTCATGTACTTTGTTTAAAGTGAGTCTTTGTTTGGTAGAGAATTCATCTTTTGAGTTGAAAATTCGAGTAACTATTTTGTTACAAATTCATATTTTTGGTTGAAAATTCATCATTTTAGATGAAAATTCATTCCTTTGGTTGAAAATTTAGCTTTTTGACTTAAAAACACAACTAAAAAGTGTTTTAAATATATTTATAAACAAAATTTTTGTTGCATTAACATTATTGATGTTCTAGGTGTATGGTTGGTTTTATACCTTGAAGAATTTAGAAATTGGCATATTGTAGCAAACCTTACCAACGCACTGTTTAATGCGAATAATATGTTTTCTATTACTTTGACTTCTTTTATCATTTAAATTTAGCGCCCTTTCCAATTTGAAGCGATACATTCTCCCGCGAAATTTGAATAATGTAATCATAGTTAATAAAGATAGTAAATACGATTTTTTAAATACTAATTCAAAATGCTCATAAATGCTCACTAAATTCTCAAAGCACATAAAGGTCGAGCATATTCTCGAGCATATTATCATGCTCGCGAGAATTTCTCCAAGCATTTAAACTCTTTAGAACACTAAATATAAAGCGCAAAAGTAATAACTTTAAAAGAGAACAAAATACATGTAGCCTCAATGTGGAGAAACTTAATAAACAAATTTGAAAATTATCAATAATTTTTCTTTTGGAAATTCTTAAATCATAACAGACATTTTAGAAAAAATCGTAGCCAAAACCTAAATAAAAGTAAACTCTTGATCCTCATAAAGAACTCTGAGCACAAGCTGAGCAGCGACGAGTGGGCACCTTAAAATACAGTAATTAGGAACGTGGTTCGCGAATCCGTACAACGTAGAGTAGAGAATATATTTGAGAACTTTGAGGCCGTGGAAGCCCTTGGAATTGAGTAAAATAGACAAAAGCCTCGTTGCCGAACAATTCGTCAATTCTACTGCCTGGTTACGAACGAATGAACGAATGAACGAACAAGCTTCAGTGTATAACATATTCGCGTATGGTGCTTCGACAACCACCTCCAACTATTCCTCGCAGTCCTCTTTTCTCATTCTCTGCATCATTCCAGAACCCCCAGAACCCCCTTCCACCTGTCCCATTCAATGCTCCTTTTTCTCCCGATTCCCTGCTGCATAGGCGGAGAACAATCACTCTACACACCCTTTCACGAAAGTTGCCAACTTTTAACAGCACCCGCAGTCCTGGTGCATACCCTATACTCACTCTCTTAAACTGAACTCACTCTCTTAAACTCAACTCACTCTCTTAAACTGAACTCACTCCCCAAACTGAACTCACTCTCTTAAACTGAACTCACTCTCTTAAACTAAACTAACTTTCTTAAACTGAACTCACTCTCTTGAACTGAACTCACTCTCTTAAACTGAACTCACTCTCTTAAACTGAACTCACTCTCTTAAACTGAACTGAATCACTGGTGAACCAGTGATTTTTCCACTTTGACTGGATGAACCAGTAACTGATTCAACTAAAATAGCGCTACTGATTCTACCATTGACGCCAAATGATAGATTGAATCAGTGATATAGCGCTCCACGCGGGCAAGGCATGAACCTTCAGTCGTTTGGTACGCGCGCATCTCCGGTCAGGTCTTAGCATTTCTCGAGTGAAAACAAACCTTATTGTGTACTAGTGTTTGTTTTATAAATATTTGGCACCTGGCTGCAATGAGCAGGCGATGTAATATTTCTTGCTTGATAGTGGGAAGGCCCCTGGCCAATTGGGTTTGACTTTGAGCGACGCGACACGTTGACAACGACGGGTCTTCCCACAATTAGGCGCAACACAATATATCCCATTATATTGCAGCCTGGCCTTCATTTATTGTTGTGAGAGTGAAGTGCGGTTTTGAAAAGATAATTTCACAACTGTTACCACAATAGTGATGAATGATTAGTGTCATACCTAAACAGCTGACAGACAATGCGTACGACCAGATTCACTGGTACTGAGAAACCAGTGAACCTCACTGATTAAACCAGTGCCGGAACTAAACTGAATGAACCAGTGAATTCTCACTGATTGTCAGTGACACACTTCTGGCTGTTTCAACCTATATGGTACATTCATAGAATACACAATCGGCTTGTATACTAATTTTTATGTTCAACTGAAAATAATGGAAACATTACGGTGTATTGTTAGAGTTCTTAAATGCCAGAAATTTATTTAAATATTTTGGATTGTTTTCTTTTCCTAAGTGGAAAATTCAATATTCTAAATATATTGGTCTTAGAATCACCCATAAATTTTAGATCTGGGCACTATGGTCTATTTTCCTAAATATTCCAAATTTACATTTTCATGTTGAATCAACTCTAAATATGGTTATTATATGGACAACAAAATATGTGCTTGATACAAAAAAATGTTTTGGTTAGTAAAATTTGGTTGATTATACCATATCTGTTGGTTGATCCCAGAAAATATTTTGGTGGATCCAAGTATAACTTTTGGTTAATCGACACAAATATTTTGCACGATCCAAGAGAATATTTTAGGTAGATCAAACAAATGTTTCTGCTGGTTTATGAAAATATTTTGCTTTCTTACTCCGGCTTATACTGGATTAGTTTGGATTACCTCTATTTATACAATTACTCTGGATTACCTCAAATTATTCCGGATTGCATAGGATTGCACAGGATTGCGAATTTTCAACAAAAAAGCATTACTTTTCAAAAAAATTCTTGAATTTTCAACCAAGAACATTACCCTTTTATCAAAAAAGAGGAATTCGAAACAAAATACACAAATTTTAAAAGAAGCAGTTGAATCCGCAACCAAAAAAAGCTTACTTTTAAACCGAACAATTTCAATTTTAACCAGAAGAGATGAATTTTCAAACCTAAAAGACAAATTTTCAATAAAGTAGATTAATTTTTAAAAAAAGTTTAATTTTCAACAGAAAACATGAATTTTTAACCAAAAGACGAAAAAGAAAAAAAAACTAATTTTAAACAAAGTACATGAATTTTCATCCAAATAAGATGAATTCTTGATAAAAAATGTGATAGGTAATATTTAAACCAAAAAAGACGAATATTCAAGAAAATAGTTAAATACGCAACTAAAAAAAATTATACTTTTCATATAGAAAAATATAGTTTAATTTTGAACAAAAATACCGTGTCAAAATGTACTGAAACAAAATTGAGCCATAATTGCTTCATATTGAGCAATACGATTATTTTTTAGTTTTGACATTGATCAAGAGAATGAGTTTGTAAGAAAATGACCTGGAAAAAAACTGAATCCCTAGTTTTTTCTGTGCAACCAAACAGTTTCATTTTTAATCAAAATATACAATTTCAACGAAAAAGTTGAATTTTTGGCCAAGAAGATGAATTTTCTACTGAAAAAGACTAATTTTTAACCTAAAAAGATAATTTATTTTCAATAATAATTAAATTCTCCACCGGAAAAACAGTTGATTTTTTACTTTACAAATTTGAAAGTAGTTGAAAACCTTTGACTTTTAATCCCAAAGAGACAAATTTTCAATTAAAAAGTTGAATTTTCGACCAAAGAATACGACTTTTTAATAAGATAGTTGAATTTTCAACGAAAAAATGAAATAAAAAATAATTAATAATTATAATGAAATAATAATAAATAAATAATAATATAAATAAAATAATCATCAACTTTTCAACTAAACAGAATTACCTTTTAACCGCATTCAAGCAAGAAAAAACAAGAAAGAGGGAAACTTTATTGAAAATAGGGGAAAACACAGGAATTCTTTCGAAAAAGGGGAAAATAGGGGAAGAGGAGAAAGAGTGTGAAGTCTTATATTATTTCTTATTTGCAGAGTTTTTAATCTTCATGAGTTTTAATTTTTTTTATATACCATAAGGTCTAAAAAGTTTTTCGCGGATTTTAATCAATTATTTTCTTAGATTTATTTAATTATATTAATAGAGATTTATAAATAGACTTATTTAATTCACGCCTTTTTCGAAAAAAAAAATCTTATCGAAAAATATCTAAAAATGTACTAAACATTTTTGAATTTTTTCCAAGCGTCAAAAAGTCCTTCATCTTTTAAAATACTCAATGAGTTGCTAAATTTTTACAAAATCCTGTAAAATAAAAATAAAATTCGTAGAAATTATATAGATATTTTTTCGACATATTTGAAATGTTCAAAATTCTGTTTGAATTTTTTCGAGAAAACTAGGAAAATTATATTCATATAGCCTTGAACCAAATGAACAAAAAAACGTAAAAAATAAATAGCTATTCGAAATGTTTATTTTTTCGTAAAAATGATTTTTTCCGTTAAATTATAATTTGTATAATTTTTTTTTTCTTTTTTGACTGAAAATTCAACAATTTTGTTGAAAAATGTTGTTTTTTTATATTAAAATTTAACTATTTTGCTGGAAATTCCATCATTTTTGAATAAAATTACAACTATTTGGTTGAAAACTAATATATCGTTTAATTTTATTGTGAAATATATTTTTCGTTGAGAATTCATGTTTTTTGGTTGAAAATACAACTACTTTGTTGAAAGTTAAACTATTTTGTTACAAATTAATTTGTTGGGTTGAAGATTTATCATTTTAGTTCGAAATTCCACTGTTTGGTTGAAAATTCAACTATTTTGTTGAAATTTCGTCTCTTTAGTCAGAAAATTAATCTTTTTGGTTGAAAATTCATCTTTTGTTTCAGAATTCAAGTAATTTGTTGAAAATTTGTTTTTTCAACGAATTGAACTGTTTTTGCTTTAAGATACAAATATTTTTGGATTGAAATATCAACTATTACATTTTTCATTGAGAATTCATCTTGTTTTGTTGAAAAACACAACTACGTGTTTAAAATTTGAACTACTTTGTTGAAGTTATTTTTTGGTCGAAGATTCATTATTTTAGTTTAAAAATCTGTCTTTTTTGGTAGAAAATTTATCTTCTTGGTATAGAAAATTTATGTATTTAGTTGAAGATTCATATTTTGAAGTTAAATAATTAAACTGTTTTGGATAAAATTCTTCTCTTTTCAAAAATATTTAATCATTTTTTCATAAAATTACAACTGGTTGAAAATTAATCTTTTTTGGTAGAGGATTCAACTAATTTGTTGAAAATTTGTCGGTTTCAGATCAACTCAATTGTTTTCAATTTTAAGTCGCTGAAAATTCATCTTTTTTTGGAAATTCAATTATTTGGTTAAAGATTGACTTTTTTGTTGAAATTTTGATCCGAAATATCTGACATTTCCAAGAATGTTTTTATATTTTCTCAAGAATCTTCGGAAAATTATATTTATATAACCTTATAAACAAATAAAACTGAAAACTAAATAGTTATTCTCAGTTTTTATTTTGGATTTAAAATTATTTTTCCCCTCAAAGAAAAGAACTACACGTGCGGGTAGTGCGCGATTGATGATGCTAGTACATTTTAAATTTGAGCTAACAAATTATTACTTGGCAGGATAAAAGAAAGAAAAAAAAAGAAACTTTAAATGATTTTGAAAGATTAGATTAGGGTTACAAGGGTTGGAGATTTGTGGTGAGAAAGTGAGATGGGTGACAGTGTGGCGAGGGTGAACCGCAGAGAGTAAGAAGCGTAGGAACCTACCGCAATGGTAGAGGAGAGGAGACAGAGACGGCCCGAAGACTTCCAGCCTCGTCTGGCTATGCACCTGTTGTCTCTACTTGCCCTGATTTACACGTGACCTTCAAAACAATTCGTCCAGCCTGTTCCGCACGCCCGTAACGTTCCACTGCACACTCTTCGTCACGGCTGACTATGCCCGCACCCTTACTACTTAAGGAGAGTCAAATTACATTTTAGCCGCAAGACTTAGGGGCCGTCCATCAACTACGTTACCAACTTTCGGCATCTTTAACCCCCCCGTCGCCCTTGTTGACGACCATAGTTTTGACCCCCACTCCCCTATCTTACGTAATTTTTGCCGGAAACATTTTTTTCGTTAATTTATTTAGGGATGATCCAAAAATTACATAAAACGATTTGGGGGAGGGGGATTTGATAAAATGTTCTGTTTCTTATGAATTCAAAGAGTTCAAGTTTCAACCAAGTATTTGAACTTTTAACCAAAAAAGATGAGTTCTCAACTAACAATGCAATAGTTAATATTTTAAGCAAGGAAATATTTTTATTTAAAATAAAAAACAGTTGAATTGAAACAAAATAGACGAATTTTTCACCAAATAGTTGAATCATCGACCAAAAAAAAATTCATTTGTAATCAAACAATTGCACTTTTAAGCAAAAAAGATTAAATTTCTACCAAAAGAGATAAATTTTGTGATAAAAAAACAAAACTTTCAACCAAATAGTTAAATTTCCGACAAAAAAGATTAATTTTCTACTAAAAAAGACAAATTTCCAATGAATTACATAAATTTTCAAGCAAATAGTTGAATTTTGGAACTAGAACAGATCAATTTTCAGCCAAAAATGCAACAGTTACAGTTTTATCAGCAAAAATTAATTTTCAACAAAAATAAAAACGAATATTTTACAAAACAGTTGAATTGAACAAAAATAGACGAAATTGTCACAAAATAGTTGAATCATCGACCAAAACAAATTAATTTTTAATCAAACAATTTCATTTTTAAGCAAAAAAGATGGAATTTCTACCAAAAGAGATAAATTTTGTAATAAACAAAAATTTCAACAAGGATTGAATTTTCAACGAAGAAAGATGAAGTTTCAACCAAAAAGATTAATTTTTCATTTTTCGACAAAGAAGATTGATTTTCTAATAAAAAGATGAGTTTTCAAAAAAATTCATAAAGTTTTATCCGAATGGTTGAATTTTCAACCGAAAAATTAATTTTCTACTAAAAAAGACGAATTTTCAATTAATTACATAAACTTTCAACCAAATAGTTGAATTTTTGAACTAAAATAGATTAATTTTCAACAAAAATTGCACCAGTTACAGTTTTATTACCAAAAATTAATTTTCAGCAAAAATAAAAACAAATTTTTTACAAAACAGTTAAATGTTCCACCAAATAGATAAATTTTCTACTAAATTGTTACATTTTCCAGCCAACAGGACGAGTTTCCTACAAAACAGTTAAGTTTTTAACCCTAAAATATGATTTAAAAAAAATGGTAATTTTCAACCAAACAGTTGAATTTTCAACCGAATTGTTAAATTTTCAGTTAAAAACAGTAATTTTTAGCAACAGAAAAAAAACAATTTTAACAATGTAGTTGGACTTTCATCAATATAGTTGAATTTTCAACATGAAAAAATTAATTTCCAACAAAAAATGTAATAGTTGTTATTTCAACTAAAAAATATTTTTATTTTAAATAAAAAACAGTTGAGTTTATTCAAGAAAGACCAATTTTTAACATACAAAGATGAATCGTGAACTTTCGAACTAAATAGTTGTAGTTTTAACTAAAAAAGATCAATTTTCTTCCAAAAACGGAATAGTTAAATTTTTGGTTAAAAAATTAATTTTCAACCAAAAAGATGAATTTTCAATAAAAAATGTAATAGCTGATAATTTAACAAAAAATGATTTGAATTTTGAATTTAGAGCATTCTACAAAAGAGTGGAATTTTTCCCCAAATGGTTGAATTTCCCATTTAAGATGATTTGTTTACAAAACAGTTGAATTTTCAATCCGAAAATATGAATTTTCAACAAAAAAGCTAATTTTCAACCAAACAGTTGAATTTTCAACCAAATCGTTACATCTTCAGTAAAAAAAGTTAATTTATAACAAACAAACAAAAAACAATTTTCAATAATGCAGTTGAATTTTCAGTTTGAAAACATGAATTTTTTTGACAAAAAATGTAATTGTTAATATTTCAACTAAAAAATATTCTTATTTTAAATCAAAAACATTTGAACTTTACCAAAAAAGACCAATATTTTCCCCCAAAAAAGTTCATTTTCAACCAAGATGATGAATTTCTAAAGAAGACTATTAGCAGTTATGAACTTTCAATCTAAGAGAACGAATTTCCAACAAAACAGTTGAATTATAGATAGAAAATATTCTTTTAACAAATATTTGAATTTTGAACCAAATAATAAATTTTTCAACAAAATAGATGAATATTTAAGGAAATAACGGAAAATTTAACGTAGAAAAATGAATTTTTAATCAAGAAAATTAATTTTCTACTAAAGAATGAATTTTCAACAAAATACATGAATTTCAAACGAAACAGTTAAATTTCAAACTAAGAAAAATATGCTCTTAACCAAAAATGGAATAATCAAATTTTCCGTATATAATAATCATTTTTATTAAAAAAAAGAAGGAATTTTCAACAAGTTGAAGCAATACAAAAAAAAAACTGAATTTTTAACAAAATAGTTGAATCCTCAACCAAATAGATTTAAGAAAACAGTTCAACTTTCAACGAACTAGTCGAATTTTCAACAACAAAAAAATGAATTCCTAACCAAATAATTAAATTTTCAACCAAAAAGATAAATTTTCAAACAAGAAGATTATTGCTCGGATTATTGTTTTACCAAAAAATACGAATTTGCAACCAAATGGTTCCATTTTGAAGCCAAATAATATGATTTTTCGACAAAAAAGTTCATTTCCTATCAAGCAGTTGAGTTATCAAATAAATATTTTAATTCTTAAACAAATAGACCACTTTTCTAATAAAATAGTTGAATTTTCAATCCGAAAATATGAAATTCGAATAAAACAGTAATTTACAAACGAATAGTTGACTTTTTAACTGGAATTATGAATCTTTAATAAAAAAATTAATTTTCACAACAAAAAAACTAATTTAGAGCCAAATAAACCAAAATTATGATGAATAATATTTGGAAATTTGTTGACATGGAATTTTGAATTAAGTTTTTAATATTAGGAAAAATATGTAATATCCCTTCTCCTCATTATTCCATTAAAATGTTGCACCTATTCAAGAAAACACCACTCATCCATGCAACGAAGAGACCTTTCCTTGGCATCAACGAATCCTATCAAAAAGTCTTTTCAAACTTAAAAATGAGAGAACTTTCTTAATCTTAAATAAAGCTTTACTTCCTTCCAGAAGCTTTTCTCTTTATGAAAGCATTATTTTTTTCTGCAAAAACACACAGAGTCAATTTAATAATTAGCGCTTTGCAGAGGTGACAAACTACACGCGTTCTCCGCACTGGTAGCATTTCTTCTCGACTTCCTGCGCATCGTAAAAGAATCCGGAGAAAAAAAATTTCTTGAGAAAGGAGGTGAAAAGAGATGAAGAAATAAAGCAATATAAAGAAAGAGAGGATACAAAAATGGAAAAAAGGAAAAGGAAGGAGGACAAAAAGTAAAAAAGAGTTCCTGAAGACTAAAGAGGAAAGCTGAGGACCGAGGACAGAAGTGGCCATACAAGGCATAGCAGAGCGCACAGTCCATAGAAATTCCTTGGCACTTGTGTGCGCGCGCTGTTATTTAAGCTTCGCATAATGGCAACTCTTTTATGCTTCTTGTGTCTTACATCTGAGACTGTGTCGCTTCGGAGGGCGCATTCATTCCACTGAATACCGTGCATGAGCCCACAATCGCTTTCTATACCCGTCTCAAAATGCTACCAACCCACGCCCGCCTTAGTTTTTTAGTTTCTTAGTTTCAAGCTTAGGACAACTATCTTCGCCTTACATCCACCTTTTCTTTACAACTCACTATACTCCGCTTCTAACCATTGTTTACATACAAGCATTTTCTAGAAAATGAACATAAACAACCTCACATTCATCCCTTATGTGCATTCAGTTTTCAGGTCTACTCATTTTTACATCCGAGATGATTAAAAGTATGAAAGGTCAACAATGATTTTCCTCATCCAATGAGATTTTGTTAAAGGAGGCAACGAAAAACGTCATCTTCTCAAGACAAATATATGAAAATAAATATAACTCTTTAGAAAATCTCTTCCATTCGGTAAAATGATTGACTAACAGTAGATAGGCAGAGAGTGCTCTAAATAAAAATATCCTGATGAATTGTGAAAAAAAAACTTGTACAGTGGGCGAATCTTGGTAATTTACATTACAGACTTGATGACTTGGACCACGGTACTTGCCAGTCAAATGGCAGTGGTCATCTGTCTTATGTCATCTTGTTTAAACGGTTTTGCACATATATGACAGTTTTAAACATACAGAAACTGTATTTCTTGCTCTGGATTCAGTTTCTCCATTGGCACAACATTCGTTAAATAAGAATCAATATTTTGAGAAATTTTATGTAATTCTTTGATAAACCACTCCATGCAATCTTTTTCACGATAAATCTCGAACTTGAAAAGAGAATCATCAAAACTGCAATGTAGATAATACGCAACACTGTGTGGGACATGCTTTTGATACTGTCGTACCTGACTGAATATCGGGAGTTTCTTGCAAGAGACACTCCAGCAAAAATAGCAAACAGAACTTTTTCCTTAAATCTGTAATTTTTAAATTTCAAAATTCTCTCATTGTCCTCAGGCAGTATCATTCGACATTGATTCATGTTTTCGCAATCCAATCTATGATTCTGTAAAGATTTTTTTAATTTAAAGTGACACAGAAATCTATCACAGAGAGTGTTCTAAATAAAAATCTCTAAAATGTCCTCGAAGGGTTCCGATGTCGTCACAAAATGATATAGAGCAATCGTGAGAAACAAATTTGCGTGAACATCCTCAAGGTTATTTATTATCTCAAATAAGCATTTCGCCGAAACACTTTCAAGGTTATATTTTGATTAGTCTATACATTTTCTACTGGTTCTAGAAGGTTCTAGACTCCAGAAGAATATTTTTCACAAATTATTTGCACTCTAAAGAAATTTCTTAAAATGAAATTATTATTCAGAAGAAATAAATAAATCATCCTTGTTTTTCTCATAACCAAAGGACGCAGTAGAAAATGCAAGGACAAATCAGAATAGAACATTAAAAGTGTTTTTGCGAAATTCTTAATTGAGATAATAAGCAACCTTGAAGTTGTTTACGCAAATTCGTTTATCACAATTGCGCAATATCATTTCTTATAATTATCAATATTATTATTATATTATTATTATTTGTATCAATATTATTTGTATTATTAGCGAAAACATTTTCAATTTTTAAATTAGTGTCTTCTTACAGAATTCTTTTAACTTTAGGGGTGGATTTAGGGTGTTTTCCACATACGTTAGAGGAATCAATCTGGTTTGGAGTGCTCATGACTCGGATGACTGCCATTATAGGCTGAAATATTTTGACATTAGAAATAAGGGTCTTTTTATAGAATTTTTGAAACATTAGGCCTTCATTTAGATTGGATTGAACATAAACTGTACTTTACAGGGATACACATTTTTTCGGATCATTTTCAATGAGTGTCTTTTTGTAGCATTTTTTAAATATAAGAGGTTGAATTGTGTGGGTTCTACATACGCCAGAGGGATCGAACCTTTTGGTGGCCCTTTTGGCATGAAATGCTGCCATTATCGGTCAAAACCTTTCGACTTTTCACATTTGTGTTTCAGAAGTTCAGAAACTTCAGGAATAGTTTTGGAATAGGTTCCACATGCGGTGGAGGGATAAAACTTCTTTGGGTAGCTTTTGGGGTGAAACGGTGTCAGCTTCAGAAAAAACGTTGCGAACATCAGACTCATCTTTTTTTGAAGAATGGAATTAAAAATTGTTTACCAAGGCCGCTACAATTGTGGGTAAGTAAGTACTGTCGATTACAAGTTATCGATCCAATTAGTGTTACGAGAATAGGTAGAGTCAAGCCTTTGCGAAGTCTGGGATAGACAGGCCATTCAGAGAGTCAGAGGAAGGACAGCCTTCGACGTCAAGTTGTTTTCAGGGTAGGCAGGCGCGTTTCATCGGAAGATCATCAAGCGAATATTGCAAACGTGCTTAACGATCGTGCTCGACCGATACCGATCACACACATAGACATAAAACACACATATACATAAAGCACCCATACACAAAACACCCCACATTTCGACACCCCCAACTTATACAAACATATTCCACTCAACCCCTCCAATTCACACACATATACGTTAACAGCTTCACCTCGATTGGTCACAAAACAGCTCGGCAACACAATACCATGCCGCAACAATGCTCGCGACAATACAGCGCCACCAACACAAAGTTGCGAGCCAAACCTATTGTCTGTACCACTGTTGTTCGCCTTTCATCCCCTGCACTTCCCGACGAAACCAAGAAAGAAAGGAGCTTGAGAGAACAAGAAAGAAGGAGATGGAGGAAGATGGATTTCTGAAAGCGAAGAAGGACTTTCCAGGAGGCTTTTGAATATGTTTTATTTCATTACAATTCTTTGATTAGGAATTCAAATTGGAAAAGTATGGGAAATAAAAGATGTTTTTGAGGAAAATAATTTCAAACAAAATCATTTCGATTAATTATGTTGGTTGGACTGATTAGATGAATACATATCAATTAGTAGCTTCTACCAGTACATGTTTTTATTTGTTGATGTTTAACGACGCGTTATGATATAGATCTATATCCACTTCAAGTTATTGTTCACAAAAGATAGATCATTGTACAACTAGTAGCATTCATGTATCAAGAAGAAAATGAAGAATTATGTCAAATGGTAACAGAACAAAAATATATTCACTTTATCAGAATGTTAAAGATAGTTGAGGCAAAATTATAAATTATTTATATTCACTGTGCATTTTTTGATTCTGTAATAGTCTGATAACCTTCAGCTATCTTCACTTTTAACAGTTCTTAGGAAGAACCACTTTTTAATAAAGTATTTTTAACAATCCTTAACTTTTCATTAGGAAATTTTACAAACAAATTTTCGGCCTCCCAATGGGCTCACCAATCTCTGCTGCAGCTGCTAATATTGCAATGGAAAATATTGAAAGAGAAGTTTTAAATAACTTAAATTATGACATTATCTTTCATTTTCGATATATAGATGATACATTAATTTACCTTCCAAAAAATGAAGTACATGATATTATCCAAAAATTTAACTGCGCAAATAATAAATTGAAATTTACTATTGAGCTAGCAAAGGAAATGAAAATTAATTTCCTAGATTTAACACTCTCAATAGAAAGTAACAAAATGTTCATAATTGGTATAAAGAACCCAATTTACAATGAAATTGGTGGTATTTTCGGTCTAGTTGATAGAGCGATAAAATTATCAGATACAACATTTCATATTGAAAATTTATGCTTTGTTGAAAATACTTGATTAAAAACTAGTTATGTCATAGTACTGTTAAAAGTGAAGATAGATGAGCGTTATAAAACTATTACAGAATCAAAAAATTCAAAGAATCAAATTACAGATATTTGGATTTAAAAAATAGATTATTTTAGTGTCATTAATTGTTTCGGTGAAGCTCTTTACAGAATTTTTAATAAAAAAATCAATATTCGAATTGTTTCCTCTGTTGAAAATACTTTTAATGAAATAAAACGGTTTTAGCTAAACACGCTTGTTAACAATCTCTTAATTTCGATTTCAATATTAAAAAGGGTAATGTTTCGAACATAGAACAAAACTTTGACAAAAGGATAACTTTAGAAATGATTTGTATCGAAAGAAATTCGGTCAATTTTAGAACAGATATCCAAAGCTTGAGCACCATATATCAAAACCTCATTTCACAAATTAAAATCTAAGAATAATTTACAATTTTACTATAATTTTTCTAGAATAATTTGATTTTCTTGAGTGAAAATGCCGCATGACATCCTAAAAAAGGCAAATTGTATAACTCCTCACGAAAATAGGGTAATTATAGGGGAAAAAATTATTTTAAGTACAAAAAAAGAGTTGAGTTTTTAAGATAAAGAGTTGAATGGTTTGGAAAGCAGATCACTTCTAAAGCTGAAATCATGAATATTTAAAAAGAAAAGATCATTTTCAACCAAAAAAGATGAATTTTTAATCAAATAACTAAATTCAATAAATTTGTAATTTTCAACCAGTTACATTTACAACCAAAAAGTTAAATTTTGAAGGAAAAGAGAAGAATTTTCAACAGATCAGTTGAATCTTTAACCAAATAGTTGAATTTCCCAGATAAAGTTAGAAATTTTCTCTCTAAAAATACGATTGTTTAAGGAAACATTTCAACTCTTGAACAAAGAATGTCTTTTCAAAAAAATAATTGAATTTTGAACTCACAAAAATAAATTTTCAACCAAATGGTGAAATTTAGAACACAGTTAAATTAACAACTTAGGAAGTTACATTTTCAACAAAAAAGGTAAGTTTTAACCAAGAAAGATGAACTTTCAACCAAAAAGTTAATTTTCAACCGTTGCACTTGTAACCAAATAGTTAAACTTTCAAACAAAAATACGAATTTTCAACAAAATAATTGAATTTTCAACTAAATTGTTGAATTTTTAAGCCAAAAATACAAAGTTTTAAAAGATAGTTGAATTATCAAATTAAAAAGTTGTTTTTCAACAAAAAAGATCATTTTCAACCAAATAGTTGAGTATACCATTAAGCCATTTCCCTTTCAGGGTAGGCGTGACACTACCCGATTCGGGTAGTGTTTCTAGGTGGATAGTTTTCTTGTAGTTATAAATAACTACAAGTTTGGGCTCACCACACCCATAATATGCCAACAGCACACAGTATTCTCGAATGGTCACCCATCCAAGTACTAACCGCGCCCAACGCTGCTTAACTTCAGTGATCTGACGAGAACTGGTTTTTTCAGCGTGGCATGGCCGTTGGCCTATAAGTTGAATTTTCAAAAAACAAATTGATTTTCAACCAAAAAGTCGCATTCACAATGAAAATAGTAGAGAGACAAATTTAAAAAAAAAGATGAATTTTTAACATATACAAATATGAATTTTCAACTAAATGGTCGAATTTTTGGACAAAAAATATTAGGCTCCAAACAAAAACAGTTGCATTTTCAACAAAATAGTTCAATTTTTAAGCCAAAAAGAAGAACTTTTTAGAAGACTGTTTAACTATTAACCTAAAAATTTGCTGGGCAACACCAAACAAATTTTCATCCTAATATCCCTACCTGAAGACTTCCATTTTAAAAATAGTATTAACTTAGCAAAAATTTGTTGAAGTTAAAAAATTCTAATTTACCTTTAGACATTTGTTTCTCAAATTTTATTTAAGAAATTACTGGTATTTGATTGACGGCAACACTAACAAAAGTTTTATTCCAATATCCATACTGGAAAACTTCGATTTAAAAAATTCAATTAAGTAAAAAAATTGGGTAAAATAGAAAGAATTTTAATTTCACACTAAAAGCTCGGTTCTAGGATTTTATTTCACGAATTACTTGTATTTGATGGCAGACAACAGCAAAAAAAAGGTTTATTCAAATATTCCTACCTAAAGACTGCCATTTTTTAAAACTGTATTAAATTTAGAAAAATTTAAATAAAAAAAATTCTGACTTTAATTTCAACTTTTTTAAAATTTCATGCCAGGAAACACCAAAAAAATTTCATCCGCGTATGATCGTAATCGTAAGATCAAATCGTAAGACTGCAATTGATCCACTCATATAAAACAAAGTCTTCGGATAGGGAGATTGGGATGAAACTTTTTTTAATGTTGTCCGACATCAAATACAAATAATTTTTATACTTTAGATAAAAAATTTAATTTATTTAAATACACTTTTTTTTTAATGGCAGAATTCCGGTAGGTATATTGGGATGAAACTTCTTTGCTGTTGTCCGACATCAAATACAGGTAGGAGGGAATCATGGGATGGATGGAGGAACAGGGAGGGGAGTTACGAAAGGGGAGGGAAAGTAGAAGAGGGGTATAAGGAAGGAGGTAAAAGGTAAGGAAGAACGGAGGAAAAGTAGGAGGGGGAGGGGATAGGAAATGGGGTAGAGAAGGAAAACTTTGTGAGGGAAGGAGTGCGAAGAGAGGAGGAGAAGCGAGAAAAAATAAGTAGGGAAAATTAAGTAAGAGAGATAAAATAAGGGATAGAAAGTAGAGGTGGGGAAGTAGAGAAGAGAGTTGAAGTAGGTTTAATGGAAGTGGAAGTGGAAGAGGATCGGAAAGTGGTGTAAATGCAAGAGTGGGTGGTTTTGGAAGTGAGGGGCGTGCTGGCCAAGTAAGGGAATGAAAGTAGAGGAATAAAATTAGGGGAAGTGGAGTTAGGAGAGAAAGTACAAAGGGAGGGGATGATGGTAATGAAGAAGGTGAGTCGTGGGAATGTAGGAGATAGGGTAAGGAAGGGACGTATGTGAGGTGTGGGGAATTGAGAATAGAGAAGGATAAGCAGGGAAAGAGAGGTAGGAAAAGGCAAGTAGAAGAGATTAGGGAATTGGATAAGGAAGGGAAAGTGGGGGAAGGGAAGGGTCGGTGGGTTGGGAAGTGAGGGGATTAGAGCAGAAGTGAGGGGAAGGAGTATGAGATGGAAAAGGGGTAGGAGAGGGGAGAAGTGGGAAGCGAGAGAAGGCTGAGCAAAATATGAAAGAGGAGGGATAGATATGAAGATAGGATAGGATTGGATAGTATTGGAAAGGATCGGATAGGAGAGTACAGGATTGGATAGAAAGAAGAGGTGAAAGAGTTCAGAGTGAGAGAAACAGATCTGGGATCAATCTACTACAGTCACAAAATTTTCTTTGTAAAATAAAAATATAAATCCTAAACATTTTTAATACTACATTAAGTAGGGTACGAACCCCTATTTTGTAGGCACATACCACCTACTGGCTGATTTTTTTATCCTCAATGTATAACATCTTCAACCTAATAAGCTACGCTCTAATAAATCGGTTATTCAACCATATTATATAATGCATTTTAAATCCAGGACACAAATTAAATCCTCTCCTGAACATTTTGTCTCTCCCATCATAAACGGACGAGTGTAAAGGACATTAACAGACAGGGAAAGAATACATAGAATCTGCAACGGTATGGAAAGTACGGAAGCCCTAAGTCGTCGAGTATGTTGGAAGTACACACTGAGAGTACCGAGAGTACCGAGAGTACCCAGAAAGACTCTGAACCATAGATGCACGCACTCTCATACATATAAAAGACACATTCACACTCATACACTTGTACAAAGCGAATCGGCCGCTCCACTCATCCTCCCGTCCGTCTCATTGTGTCGGACGATTGTCTTAGAATAATGGCGGAGACTCACAATAGTGACTACAATGCTTGCTCGTCTAACAATGCGGTGACGTCACGCCGTGATGTGTACGTGAGGTCTCTACCACGACGGAAGGCGTCGTGTGTGCCATCTCTTCAGTCCCTCTTTCTCTTTCATTCTTACTTTCTAGCAGTCTATTCGCTTTCCTTGCGCTTTTAAATTACCCCTCCCCCCACCCCCTATAAACCCATTCACTTCGATTCTTACATTTTATTACATCCTGTGTAATCATATCACGTAAAAACACAATACCGAATAGGTCAATGTTTGAGGCGTTTTTTATTTGTTGGTTCTAATCCATTTGGAACCCTTCAACTTGAAATCTCAAGAATCTAAAAAAGAAAAAGGAAAAGAATCTAAAAAATCTAAAGAATCCTTGGGGCGAAACAAATCCTAAAAATGCGATTCGTGGATTCAAAATTAATTACCTGGAATCATAGACGGATTATCTAGTTGAGGTTACAAGTCAATTATCCTGGATTGAATATGGATTGATCGGGATTACAAAGTACTCCATATTAAAAGTGGATTACCTGGGATTTCGAATGAATTTCCTGGAATCACAAATGGAATATTTAGAATTACAAGTGGATTACTCCAGATTAGTTGTGGATTGTATTGGAATACTAATGGATTTTCTGGGATGACAAGTGGATTACCTGGGATTACAAGTTGATTATCCAGAATTATAAGTGGATTAACTAGGACTACACTGTGTTTCTGGGATTGCTATAAATTATTATATTTATTATTTGATTTAATTATTATAAATTACCATGGATTGGTAATCAGATAACCGAGCGGTCCAGCGGATGACCAGACTTGTTTCTCGCTCAAAACACGTCAATGACAGGACATTTTGCATACTTTTTCATTTATTATTTCTAAACTAAGTATTTTAAAATTCGGAAACTTTACTGAATTGTGCTTCGATATAAGTACTTTACCAGGAAATTTTCAGAAAAAATTTAGTAGTTATAGGAAGTATGTAAAATGACTGTAAATTTGATTCTAAATGTGAGCCAGGAATACAATTTTATTTGATGAGACATTTTACTGGCTGTAAGTCATTGATGAGCTACAAAAATAACCACTTATTCGTTTTGAAATTATTTTCGTAAAATAAATATTAACCCTTAATTGAAAAATTTAAGAGTTATATTTTCCCTGAAAATTTAAAAAACAATCATTTTCTAAATTACGCAAAAGCGCACTATTTAGAAATTTTGTTTGACAGAGCTTCATAGGAGCTTCAGTGTATGAAATGAAATAAAGAAAAAATCGAATCGGGAAATTTTGAGAAACTAGATTATGAAATTTTTTTCTAACAATTTAAAGCACATAAAATATAAGCAAGGATATTTTATTTAAACTGATAAGGACCACGACATTCGCAATCTTACATAAAAATGTATAGTTTTCATTAATTCAATGAAAACGAAGCCAAGCGGTACAAATTATTCTGAAAAACTTCCATCTTTTTTACAGAAAAGATTAAAAATTAAAAAAATTAAAAATGCGACAAATCTTCGAAAAAAAATGATCAACCGAAAAAATGGTTAATTTGGAATCTGCTGATTCTGCTTTCTTGTGAACACCGTGCCTTTGGCAACAACCTTTGGTGTTCACAAGAATGCAGGATCTATGAAAGATTTGAAACTATTGTTGAAATTATAATAATTATATAAAAAATTATTATGACATAAATAAAATACACATACAAATAACAAAATTGGTGTTAGTCTAATAAAATTATGTTTGTTTGGCTGGATTTAGTTGTTCATTTTGCAATTAGTAATTATTTTATTTGCAAATTTTGTCTTTTCCAAGGTCTTATAACGTGAAGAAAGCCAGATCTTTGTATTGATTTCTTACCAAATATTTAAGAAAAAAAATCAAATTTTAATAAACGGTTGTATATTTCATCCACGATTCCAACGATATAAAAAACTTATTTTCGATTTTTTGTAGTTCCCGCTTTCCTAAATAGAACTAAATATGACGGCAGTGCAGATTCGTACAATTTTTTTAAATAATTTTTTTTCCTGAAAAAAGATCTTCTTCTTTCGCTCCGCTGGGATTCGAACCACAGAACTTCTGATTTCCGGTCAGGTGATTTTCCCATTAAGCTACTAGGGAGATCGAGAGAAGAAACTTAAAAATCAAATTTTTAAAGAAATCTGTATTATCATTAGAGAATAACGAAAATTTGTAACGTCTTTTCAGACTAGATGAAGCTATGAATTAAACATTTTTTTAAATAATTTTTTTTTTCTGAAAGAAAGATCTTCTCCTTTCGCTCCGCTGGGATAGATAGATATAGAGCTAGATCTTTCTTTCAGAACAAACAAATTAATTCAAAAAATTTTTAATTCATAGCTCCATCTAGTCTGAAAAGACGTTAAAAATTCATGTTATTCTCTAATGATAATACAAATTTATTTGAAAATTTGATATTTAACATCCAGCATAATAGTGCGTATATTTTCTGAAATCAAGTTTCTTCTCTGGATCTCTCTAGTAGCTTAATGGGAAAAGCAGCTGACCGGAAATCAGAAGTTCTGTGGTTCGCATCCCAGCGGAGCGAAAGGAGAAGGTCTTTTTTCCAGAATTGTCTACTGAAAAAGATCAATTTCATAAAAAACAAGTTTCTGAAAAATAATATATTTCGTCGCTGAGAGATTCTGCGGCTTAATTTTGTTAAAAATAATTTTAAAAAGAAGTTTAAAAAAGAGTTTTTATTAAAAAATTATTAGATTCCAAAGAATATTTATAATTTTCAACAATTTAGCTTACGTTGGAGTTTTAAATCGAAATTTGTTTGTTTTTTTTTCAGAAAAAATCATCAGAATATTGCAATATAATATTGAAGTACACTATATATATTTATACTAATTAATTTTTTTTTTTAAACAAATATTTTCTCCTTTCGCAACACTGGGAGTCGAACCACTGAACAGTGGCTCGACTCCCAGCGGAGCAAAAAAAGAAGATCTTTTTTCAGGAAAAATTAATTAAAATAATTTTTAGTTTATAGCTCCATCTAGTCTTAAAAAGACGTTAAAATGTCCTAAACATGACGGCAGTGTAGATTCGAACAATTCTTTTAATAAGTTTTTCATTCTGAAAGAAAGATCTTCTCCTCTCGCTCCGCTGGGATTCGAACCACAGAACTTCTAATTTCTGGTCAGTTGCTTTTCCCATTAAGCTACTAGAGAGATCGAGAGAAGGAACTTTATTTCAGAAAATATACGCATTATCATGCTAGATATTAAAAATCAAATTTTCAAAGAAATCTGTATTATCATTAGAGAATAACAGAAATTTTTAACGTCTTTTCAGACTAGATGGAGCTATGAATTAAAAATTATTCAAATTAATTTTTTTCTGAAAGAAAGACCTAGATCTATCTATCCCAGCGGAGCAAAGGGAGAAGATCTTTCTTTCAAAAAGAAAAATTAATTGAAAAAATTTTTAATTCATAGCTCCATCTAGTCTGAAAAGACGTTAAATATTTCTGTTATTCTCTAATGATAATACAGATTTCTTTGAAAATTTGATATTTATCATCTAGCATAATAATGCGTATATTTTCTGAAATCAAGTTTCTTCTCTCGATCTCTCTAGTAGCTTAATGGGAAAAGCACCTGACCGGAAATCTGAAGTTCTGTGGTTCTAATCCCAGAGGAGCAAAAGGATTAGGTCTTTTTTCAGAAAGAAATTAATTAAAATAATTCTTCATTCATAGCTCCATCTGGTCTGAAAAGACGTTAAAAATTTCTGTTATTCTCTAATGATAATACAGATTTCTTTAAAGATTCTTACAATGTTCTGCAGATCCTGCTTTCTTACACGACTAGGGTTGTAAAATTTCATGAAACTTTGACCAAATGAAAAGTTTCATGAAACTTTGGGAACGTTTCAAAGTCTCCAAAGTTTCAAACATTAGGGCGGGAAAATTCAAAATATGAAAAAATACTATTAAGTATTAAATATAAACATTTAATTGTATCCTTTATGTATCAAAGCACATCGTTTCAACTAATTCGAATAAATAAATCACGTGTTTATTTCTAATAAAATGTAATTTTTCAAATATTTTGTTTAAAAAATTTAAATATTGATTTCAATAAAATGAAAATAAATTTCGTATTTAATTCATATTTAGTTTTTAGAGCGATTTCATTGAAAATGTAGAAAAACTTCGAATGGAAATAAATAAAATAACATTCTGCTATTTCATTGAACTATTAGGCTTATTTTTATAAATAGTTTTCTTTAAAAAACATGTTTTAATTTTTATCAGTGCCATATCTCTCGATATTTTGAATAAATATTTGATATAGAAATACATATTTGCATAAGGGATCCTTCACATCTTACGTAACGTTATTTCCGACATTTTT
>CAKNYM010049003.1:88163-107304 GCA_932195095.1 Andricus curvator
CCTCAACGCCGTTACGTGACATTTTTTGTATCATGTTTAAAAGAATAATATACGTTTTTTGAATAAAAAAAATGTTTTTTAAGATGAAGTATTGTCTAGAAATAAATAAAACAATATTTTGATGTAACAATGAAGGTTCGTCAAATATTTTTTTAAGTCATACAAATATTGAAATTACAGACAGGAAAAGAAGTATGATCAGTTTGTTTCTAAATTTATATGAACATAATTTTTCGAAGATTGCTTAGTAAATTAAAAAAGATTTGTGAGTATTTCAGATGGATCTCACAAAATATTAGGAAAAATTCGCGTCTTTTTAAAAGATATTTAGGACTTTTAAAAGTTTGGAAGAAATCAAAAACTATTTGATAAATTTTCGGAAATGTTTATAAGTTTCAAAATATTTTTAATCTATTCAAAACTTCTTAAATTCTTTAAAATATTTTCAAATGACTCAAATTTTTCTTATTATTTTGAAAAATCATTAATAATGTAAATAAATTGCCTTAAAATCTTCCAAATTTTCCTAGAAATTGAAAACAAATTTGTTTATTCTCTTGCAACCTTTCAAAATTCTTTTAAAGCTTCTAAAGTTTTTGTTTGAGATCTTTAAAAATCTACATTCTGTCAAACCTTTAGAAGTTTAAAATTCTTTTTGAATCTCTTCAAATCTTATAAATATTTCTTGAATTTACTCGATTTTTTTTTCATTGTTTAATCTTACAAAATTGAAACATTTTGCTTTAAAATATTCTACACTATTTTTCGAAATTTTAGGATATCGTTTGAAATGTTTTGAAATCTTTTTCAATTTTTGAAAGTTTTTCTTTTCAAAATAAAAAATCATTTCAAATTTCCCCAATAATCTTAAGAAAATTTTTTTTTAATCTTTCCAGAATTTCTAAACCTTCTACTCTTTTAAAATTATTCAAATTTTTTCTGAATTGCTTTCAAATTATGAAAAATGAAAAAAATTGTCTTAAAATCTTTCAGATTCATCTTTTACAATTTTAGAGAAATCTTTTGGAATGTTTTTATATCTTTTAAAATATTATCTTTAAACTATTTTTTCAAAATAAAAAAACATTTTAATTTTCCTTAGAAACCTAATGATTTTTTTTCATTTTCTTGAAACATTACACAATTTTTAAAATATCTTTATAAGTTTTAATTATTTTATATCGTTTCAAAACTTCTGAATATCTCTTAAACTCACTCAGATTTTTTTCTAAAATGATCTAATATGGTACAATTGCAAAAATTTTCTTTATAATCTTTTACACTTTTTTTTTTAAATTTTAGGAAACAATTAAAAATATTTTGTGATGTTTTTCAATTTTCTCTTAGAATTCATTAAAAAAATAATAATTGTCTTGAAGTCTTCCATATTCTTTTTCCACGCATTTTGAAATCTTCCAAACTGAAAATTATTCTTTTAAAATAAAACCGAAACCATTTAAAATTTTCCCAGAAATCTTAAAAAACAAATAATCTCAAATCTTTCAAAATTATTAAAAAGCTTCTACATTTTTTTTCGAATTCTTCGAAACTTTCAAACGTTTTAGAAACTTTGGTCCCATGAAACGCTTCATTGTTTCGTGAAACTTTCAATGTTTCAATGAAACGTTTCATGAACTCACAACCCTATACACGACTCGGCAGAATTTTAGATCCACCTTTTTTACAATAGTTATTTTTAAATTATCTTTAATTATGTTAAAATTTTTAAAAACGATAAAAACACCATCGCAGTAGTGGAGTATTCTATCATTTATCTAAAAAGGGAGTAGATGCAATAGTTATCTAAATCGATTTTTGCTTTCGTGACTTACCATGCTTGTTTCTGGTCATGCCGGAGGAAGAGGATCTGCACGGTTCTGTTTTACGGCGAACCTAACGACAAAACGAAAAACAACCGTCCTTCAGGACCCAAGTTCATGGTAGTTTTTCGTTTTTTCGTTAGGTTCACCCAAAAACAGAACCGATCCTCCATCATTGTGGAAGCAGTCGATAAAAATCGTATAGTTTACCGCGAAATAGTATTAATTAGTGGACGAACAATGGTCAACAATTTTCAAAAATAATTTTCATAAACAGCTGTATCTTTTTTCTACGATTTCAACGATATAAAAAACTCGTTTTCAATTTTTTGTAGTTCCTGCTTTCTTAAATATCACGGCAGTGCAGATCCGTACAATGTTCTGCAGAACCTGATTTCTTACCAAACACGACTCCCCATAATTGTAGATTCGCCTTTTTTACAATAATTATTAAAAAATTATCTTCAATTATATCAGTTTTTAGTATTCTACCATTTACCTAGAAAGAGAGTAGATGAAAGTTTTCTACATCGGTTTTTGCTTTCGTGACTTACCATGCTTGTTACCGGTAATGCCTGAGGAACAGGATCTCCTCGGTTCTGTTTTTCGGCGGACCTAACGACAAAACGAAAAAGTGCCATGCACTTGGATCCGAAACGATGGTAGTTTTTCGTTTTGTCGTTAGGTCCGCCGAAAAACAGAACCGAGCAGATCCTCTTCCTCCGGCATGGCCAGTAACAAGTATGGTAAGTCGACACGTGTATTTGTGGATATAAGTGAACGGTATTTATTCAAACCTTCTACTGTTTATTCTAACATAAATATTTTAAAATCTTAGTGAAAGTAACAAAAAAAAAAAAAAAATTCCTGATGGTTCCAAAAATAAATGAAACACCAAATCAGGTGTTGATTTTAGAATTACATATGTACGTTTGCTTACCATAAAACAAAATTAATCTTATGATTGCAATTGAATGCTTTATGTATTTTTTTGTTCGGATTTGAATGCGTATAGTTGTAGAACCTGATTTCTTACCAAACTGAGGAACAGGATCTGCTCAGTTCTTCTTTATGGCGAACCTAACGACAAAATTAAAAACTACCATCCTTCAGGCTCCAAGTTCATAGTTTCACGAAAACATTATTTTGATGAGTTACTGATACTTTTTCCTTGCTGAAATGTATGAATCATAACAGATAACTGATCCTCGCAAAACCTGAGTATTCGTCGATAGGTTCGAGAGGGTCTTTCTTTGGGTAAAAAGAAGTCTACAAAAATGATCGCGATTGTTAAAAAGCGATCGCGAGCACATCTGTAGAGAATGATAAAGAAACGCGAAGACTCGAAAAAAGGAGGGGGACCAAAGCACCAAAGCACCAAAGTACCATAGCGAAGATGGGGTACATTGTGTTGGACTGCTTGATACTTTATTCCGTATAAAGAAACGGCGGAACAATGGCGAGAACGGGGAAGAGTGAAATGGAACTAAGGATGATAGAGATAGAGATATACACTCGCCAGTGTGAAGAATCATCATTCAGTAAAGTGTAAACAATGCACCAACGCGAGTGACTCAAAGAGTGGAAGGATCGTTCTAGTACCCCTTACTCTTTCTATTTTCCGTTGGCATGATGGGAAAGAAGCCATTAACGAACTTGATATCCTTTAGATTTTACAATCTCAATCGTCGAGGCACTAAATGATGCACTTATTCCTGAAGAGAGCTAAAAATGAGCGATGAAGATTTCTGTTACCAACATTTATCGACACTGCACGGAGAAAAATGGATAGTCAAAGTTAGAGGGTCAAAATTTAGAGAGACAGTCCGTTCTTCTAGATGGTCTAAAGAGCCATCCAGAATTTTTTTGACATAGTCGGAGAGGCTCTCATTTTATGACCAGTCTGACTGCTATAAGAAGGCCAGACTCACTATCAGGGATAAGCAAGGTATCCTTTCGGGATGGTCAATACGATCATCTTGCTTTCACTCATTTCGACCATCCACGGAAGAGCAAATTACCCACTTGATTTTATAATTTCCAGTCTGTTATAAGAGAGAGACTGGAATAAGTAGGAAAAGGACAAGAAATATAGTAAATGTTGGATAATCAAATCGACCCCCTAAGATGACCAGGTTGACTGTCCGAGGAGATCAAGTCGACTATCTGATATGACCAAATCGACCCTCTATGATGAGCGATTCGACCCTTTATAATGATCAATTCCGCCCTCTGTGATGATCAGTTCGACTCTATGACGATTGCGTCGACCGTCCAAGATCACCAAGTCGACACTCTGAGATGATCGATTTGAAACTCTTGTTTCGACCTTCTAGAGATAGTCTTTCTAGCCATCTTCAAAGGCTGTCCTATAGTTGACCCTGCAATATAGTCTGTCTGCACATCAAGATAGCCAAACTGACCTTCCATTCGAAGATTTGAAGTGATTTGAAGGTATTTCAAAATATTTAATAAAATTTCAAAGGATTTCCATTAACCTTAATCATTTTAAAGGGATTTCAAAGGAACTATGTACGATACCCAGGAAATTCAAAAGCTTCCAAGAAATTTATACAATAAAAAAGGAATAAAAAAAACATCTAATTTGTATGATAGTATAAAAAGTAATTTTTTGTGGTTGAAATATAATGTATCACGTTTTTCGTTGAGAACTCATCTTTTTTGGTAGAAAATTCTTCTTCAAAATTTAATTCTTTTGTTGACAATAATGTTTTCCAGATAAGAATTAATTGTTTTAACTGGAAATTTAACTCGTACATGTTAGGTTCAAAATGTATCTTCTTAAGTTGAAAATTCAAATATCTGGTTTAAAATTCCTGTATTTTATTGAAAACTCGAATTTTTTGGTAGAATATTTAATCTTCTTGGTGACTAATTCATCCTTTTGGTTGGAAATTCCTTTAAAATTTGAAATATTTCGTTCAAAATTCATGTACTTTGTTAAAAATTCATCTTATTGGTTGAAAATTGATCTTTTTGGTTGAAACTGAGATTTTTCTTATTTAGAATTAATTTTTTAAACTGGAAATATAACTTCCATTTTTTGTCGAGAATGTATCTTTTCTGATAGAAATTTAATCTTCTTGGTTGAAAATTATACTATTTCATTGAACATTTACTTTAATTTTATTGAAAATTACTTTTTTTTACTGAAAATTTAACTATTATATTTTTATTTGAAAATGTATCTGTTTTCAGTGCAAATTTAACTATTTGTTGAAAATCCGTCTTTTTTTGTAGAAGAGTACTCTTCTTTATTCATAATGTGTCCCCTAAGGGTTTACATGACTTCCATTTCTTACAACACTTCCTTCTACATGTTTTATAAAATCTTATCCTTACTATTTACAGTTATTTACACCTATTTACAGAAAATCTTATATCTATATCCTTATTTCTATTTTTTGACGATAGCGCAATTTGGGACGTGTTAGCGAACGAGTGAGCGAGCGATCGAAAGCGAGAGTGCAAGCGAGAGAGAGAGAGAGCGATAACGCAAACGCAACTTAATTTACTTATGCTATTACATAACCATTACTTACAAATCTTTACGCTTCTAATTTAAGCGACTTCCGTTTCCTTTTCCTTTCTCTTCTCTTGTTACTCCATTTTGCCATTTTTTTCCATCCATGCCTTCATTCTTTCTCATTTTCTCCCCTAGCACCCTCTAACTCCTTCATCCACTCTTCCCCCAAACCATCCTCCCCTAGAATCTTCACCACATTCTCTAGCCAGCTTCCTTTATCTTCCATTCCTCTCCTACATCCTTCCCATACATGCTCCCATGTTTCCTCTTCCCATTCACAGATTCTGCACTTCCTGTTCTCTTTCTTATCCCAATACATACCTGCCCTTACCTCGTTTCCCAATCTAAATCTTGCTATTCTGGTCCATCTTTTCTCTCCCCATCCCTTTTCTAAATACTTTGGCACTCCTTCCTTCTTTATCATCTTATACCATTTATTATATTTTGATTCCTCAATCATCCCCCATCTTTATATTAATTGTCTTTCCCTATCCTTTTGTTCTACTTCTTCATAGTTGACTCCAGTCTCGTCTTCTATACCTCTATCCTTAAAGAACTCCCTCCTTTCTTCTTCCCATCTCGTTAATTCCATCGCCCTCCCTCTCCTCCCCTCTACCTCCATCAAACACTTTCTCGCTAACTCCCCTCCCTTTCCCTCCCTCAGCTTCGTCTCAAAATTCCAGGCCCTCTTTCCCGCTCTAGTACCTAATTTATCCCTTTGCGCTTCTTCTCTCACCATATATCCCGGTGTCCTCCAGTCTACCCCTAGCGTCCACCTTATATACCTTTCTTGTAAACTCTCAATCTCTTTCCTTTCTTTCCATCCCCATATCTCTGCTCCATAACCTAATACCGGCCATACCAGCGTATCAAATAACCATATTCTCCTTCTCCAATTTTTTTTAAACCTTCTTTTTCCTATTCCCCATATCTGTTTCATTACCCCTGCTGCTTTTTTTATCCTTTCTCTTATATGAGCTCTATGATCTCCATTTGCTTGCAAGTTATATCCCAAATACTTAAACTCTTTCACTTCTTCTAATTTTATTCCCTTCCATCTCCCCGTCCATTCTTTCTTTCTTCCCCCTCCTTTCCGAAACCTCATTATCTTTGTCTTTTCTACATTTAAATTCAACTTTTTTCCATCTAAGTATTTCTCTAATCCTGTAATTAAGCCCGCCATCCCTTCTTCATCCTCTGCCATCAACACTATATCGTCTGCGTATGCCAGTGTATATATCTTTTCGTTCCCTATCCTAACTCCTCCCCACCCTTTTCTCTTCATTTCTTCTTCCAAGTCTGATATTAATATATTAAATAAAAGTGGGCTCAGAGGACACCCTTGCCTTACTCCTCTCACCAACCAGAAACTATCTCCTGCTTGCTCTCCTACCTTTACCTTGCTTTTTGTCTCTCTAAAAATTTCCGATACTCTCTTTATTAATCCCTCTCGTATCCCCTTTTTCACGATAACTTTTTTTATCTCGCCACGGTCTAATGAGTCAAACGCCGCCTTCAAGTCCACGAATACTGCTACCATTGCCCCTTTCTCCCTTTTAATCCTCTTATTTACTAAATAGTTCAGGACATATATATTGTCCATCACCCCCATCCCTTTTCTAAACCCTGTCTGATTCGGTGGCTCTATCTTTTTCTCCACAACTTCTTTTCTTAACCTCTCCGATAGAACAGTCACATATACTTTATACAGTGTTGGCATTAGTGTCACTCCCCTATAATCTTTAACCTCCTCCCCTTTGCCTTTCTTCACTATTGGTATCACTACTCCTTCTTTCCATAACTCTGGCCACCCCTCTCCTCTCCATACTCTATTGCACATTATCCATGCCCATTCCTTTAATTCTGTCCCCCCATATTTCCATACTTCATTTGGAATCTCATCTATACCAGGTGCCTTCCCATCTTTCATCATCCCTAATACCTTGTCTATTTCTTCCCTTGTAATGTCCTCCTCCTCATCTGTTTCCCTACCATCTTTTCCCCCTTTCCTAACTTTCCTCTCTACCCCTCCTAGTAATTCCATAAAATATTTTTTCCATTCTACCATCTCAATATCCTGGTTTACTCTTTTCCTTCTTCGTCTCTCTCTATTTACCACCTTCCAAACCTCTTCTTCCGTCCTAGCCTTCTCCGCTTCTTCTTCAAACCTTTTATTTTCCTCCTCTTTTTTTTTATCACACAACTCAGTATACTCCTTCTTTTTTCTCCTATATTCTTCTCCACTACTTGTCCCTTTTCTCCATTTTCTTAATTCCCTTTTCACTTCCTTCTTCTTCTGTTTACAATTCTCATCCCATCCACTTCTATCGCCTCCTTCACTAACTTCTTTTTTGCTTGTGCACTCTAATACTCCTTTTATTTCTCCTATAATTATTTCCATTTCCTCGTTTACGTTTTCTTCCCCCATTTTGATATTCCTGACTTTTTCTATAAACTGTTCTTTACCTTCCATTGACCAATCCCCTCTTCCTGCTCTTTTTACTTTTGTTTCCTTTTTACCCTTCTTGATATTACTCATTTCTCCCTCTACTGTCACTATTAAGGGAAAGTGATCCGAATCTACATAATTCCCTACCTCTAGTTTCTTAACCTTCTCTCTTACTTCGTCGTCCACTACCACATAATCAATTACCGTTTCCCTCTTTCCTCCTGAACGTGTATATTCGCCTTCCTCATCCCCCTCTATACTTCCGTTTAGGATAAACCATCCCATCTCCGCTAGGCTCTTTAACAACTTCTTTCCCCCCCCCATTCAGTATCTTGTCCTTGGATTTTCTCCCTCGCTCTCCATCCCATTCCCTTCCTCCTCTATCTCCTGTTCTCGCATTAAAGTCTTCTCCTATTATAAGCCTACACTCTTGCTTATTTTCTTCCATCAGTTCCCTCATCTCCTCTGATTTTTCCTGCATATCACCGTTCACATAAACCCTCACTATCTTCCACCTCTCTCCTCCCATATTTATCTCTTCTACTATTAATCCTTCTTTATGTCCTATCAACTCTTTTTTATCCTTCTCTGTTATACATTCGTTCCTTACACCCATCACCATTCCTCCCATTGCTCTGCCTTTTTTATTCTTCCTCTTTGCATTTTGAACCTGCCATCTGTAACCTCTTGGTAATCTTCCCCTTACTCTTTCCCATCCCTTTTCATCTAGCCACGTCTCCATCATTACTACTACATCCCATTGTGTTAAATTTTTCATAAACTCCCTATCCTTTCTTTCTAAGCCTGCTATATTCCAGTAGCATATCTTCCAATCTTTCCTACTTTTGTTTCTCGTCTCTTTTTGTTTCCTACTATTTCTTATTTCTTTATCTCCCGTTCCTTTCTCTCCTAGTTTCCCGACTCCTCATTGTTTACCATCCGTTCCTTGTCCTCGTCCCAATTCCACCATACACCTTCTATCTGTATTCTCCCATACTTAACCCATGTTCTTCTTCCCTTTTTTCTTTCCTCTTCCGCTATTTTCCTTAACTTATACTGCATGTTCCTTTCTACCCATGTCAAATCATCCTCTATTCTCTCCGAGCTTCCATATAACACCCTCTTCTTTGTCATCACTTCCCTCTTATGTTCCCATTTCTTCAGTTTCACTAGTACCATTCTTTCCCCTCTTCGCTCTTCCCTTCATACACTTCGCACTTCCTCTATCTCTACCTTAGCATCAATTCTTTTTAGTACTTCTTGCACGCCTTCCATTAGCTCCTTCCCCTCTAATCTTAGACCCTTTATCACTATGTTTCTTTTTCTTTCTTCTCTCTCTTTCTTTTCGAGCCTTTGCTCTATCTTTCTCAACCTTTCCTTCTCCTTATTCCCACTCTCCCCACCTCCAGACTCACGGTTTGCGCTTTCTATTTTTTTTAATCTGCCTTCCAACTCGTTTACCTTTTTATTAGGCTCTTCCTTCTTTTCTAGTCTTTGCTCCAACGTCTGCATCCTTTTCTCTAGCTTTTCCCTGACTTCTTCCCATTTCCTCATTTCTTTCCTAATTTCGGCCATTTCCTGCCTAATTTCTTTCCTTATTTCCTCTACCCGTTTCTCCTGCTTTTCTTCATACATCCCCATTACTTCTATCATCATTTCGCGCGTTTCTTTCAATCTTTCCTTTTCCAACGGATCTTTAGCCTCAGCTCTGTCTCTATCTGTCCCCTTATTTTTCTCATCCTTCTCTACAAAACTATGTTTTTCCGGCGGCGATCTATACATTTTTTGATTTTTCAACCTTGACTCTATATCTTCCTTGTCCTCACTGCTTCCCCTCTCCTCTCTCTTCCTTTTGATAAATGCCTCGATGGATCCCACGCTCTTCGCCCTCAATCTATCCTTTTCTACTGTTTTCCTATACTTCCCCCTTGCCCTCCTTTCTTTGTTCTCCCCTATCGGTGTACTGAAAACGTCGTGGTCTAGCCATGAGTCCAATTCAAACTCTCCCGCCTTCTATCGTTCTCTGTCTCTATCTATCGTCGCGTCTACCTGCCCTGCTACGACCAACCTGTTCCTCCCACCCTGTCACAAACCTCAAACCCACATAACCTCAACTTCCACACAAATCTGTCTTTATCCCCAAAAATATCCTCACTCCCTTGTCAATCTTTTAATCTCTCAATTAATCCCTCACAAACGAACCCTTCTATACTCATCCACAAACCACTCACCTCAAATTTCACCACAATTATCCGAAAAACTCAGCATCAAACTTTCACCGCTATCACACACTTTCACGCGGGAAACGGAAGTCTTAGAAGAGTACTCTCATTAGTGGAAATTTCATCTTTTTGGTTAAAAATTAATTTCTTTGGTTGAAAATTCTTTTTTTTTTTTGGAAATTTATTTTACTGACTGAAAATTATCCTACTTCATTTTTGGTAGAAAATTCATCTTTTTAGTTTGAAATTCATGTATTTGGTTGAAAATTAATTTTTTTAGTTGAAGATTCATCATTTTAGTTGAAAATTCACTTTAACTATTACATTTTTTGTGGAAAATTTACTTTTTTTGATAGAGATGTAACCTTTTTTGTTAAAAATTATCTGTTTAGTAGAAAATTTAACTATTATATTTTTTGATCAAAATTTCATATTTTTGGTTGAAAATTCATCACAGTGATTAAAAAATAATTTCTTTGGTTGAAAATTCGTTTATTTTTAGTTGAAAATTAATTTTTTTAATTGAAGATATAACTATTCCATTTTTGTTTGAAAATTTATATTTTTAGTTGAAAATTAATTAATTTTGCTGAAAACTCGTTTTTTTTTTTTTTATTTACTTTTCTACCTGCAAATTGGAATATTATATTTTTGATTTTATATTTAGCTTCTTTAGTTTCAAATTGAATTATTTTGTTAGAAAATAATTTTTTCGTTATGAAAAAAAAATATTTTTTTGAAAATTCGTTTTTTTTTTTTGTTGAACATTTATTTTTCTGACATTTTAAATATTCTAATCTTGGTTAAAAATTAATTTTTTTTTATATGAAAATTCATAAACTTTGTCGAAAATGAGTTTTTTTGTATAGAAAATTAATCTTTTGGTTTGAGAATTCAACCAACTATTTCGTTAAACATTCATATTTTTGGTTGAAGATTCATCACTTTAGTTAAAAACTCATTTCTTTTGTTGAAAATTAAGTAACTTTGCGGAAAGCTCGTTTTTTTAAATTTACTTTTCCAAATGCAAATTGGAATATTATATTTTTGATTTGTAAATTTACCTTTTTTAGTTTAAAATTGAATTAGTTTGATAAAAAATAAATCATTTGTTATGAAAAAAAAATATATTTTTTTGAAAATTCGTTTTTTTTATGGTTGAACGTTCATTTTTCTGACATTTTAACTATTCTAAACTTGGTTGAAAATTGATATTTTTTAGATGAAAATTCATCAAATTTGTTGAAAATAAGTCTTTTTTGGTAGAAAATTAATCTTTTGGGTTGAAAATTCAACTAAATATTTGGATAAACATTCATATTTTTGGTTGAAGATTCATCATTTTAGTTAAAAATTAATTCCTTTGGTTGAAAATTCATTTCTTTCTAATTGAAAATTAATTGTTTTAACTGAAGATATAACTATTCCATTTTTGCTCGAAAATTTATATTTTTAGTTGAAAATTAATTAATTTTGCTGAAAACTCGTTTTTTTTCAATTCACTTTTCTACCTGAAAATTGGAATATTATATTTTTGATTTGTAAATTTAGCTTTTTTAGTTTAAAATTGAATTATTTGGTTCGAAAATAATTTTTTCGTTACGAAAAAAAAATATATATTTTTTTGAAAATTCGTTTTTTTTTTTTTTTTTTTGGTTGAACATTTATTTTTCTGACATTTTAAATATTCTGATCTTGGTTAAAAAATTTTTTTTCTTATATGAAACTAAATAAACTTTGTTGAAAATGAGTTCTTTTTTTGGTAGAAAATTAATCTTTGGGTTAAAAATTTAACCAAATATTTGGTTAAACATTCATATTTTTGGTTGAAAATTCATAATTTTAGTTAAAAATTAATTTCTTTGGTTGAAAATTGATTAATCTTGCTGAAGGCTCGTTTTTTTTTAAATTTACTTTTCCAAATGCAAATTGGAATATTACATTTTTTATTTGTAAATTTACCTTTTTTAGTTTAAAATTGTATTATTTTGTTGAAAAAACATTTTTTTGTTATGAAAAAAAAATATATTTTTTGGAAAATTCGTTTTTTTTTTGGTTGAACATTTATTTTTCTGACATTTTAACTATTCTAATCTTGGTTGAACATTGATTTTTTTTAGATGAAAATTCATAAACTTTGTTGAAAATGAGTTTTTTTTGGTAGGAAATTAATCTTGTGGGTTGGAAATTCAACTACTTATTTGGTTAAACATTCATATTTTTGGTTGAAGATTCATCATTTTAGTTAAAAATTCACTTTAACTATTACATTTTTCGTGGAAAATGTACTTTTTTCTATAATTCGCGAAAAAGTGCCAGTTTTTCCACCTGTTTTTGGTGTAAAAAGTTACCGATTTTTGCTCGATGACGTGGCGCATGCGCAGTGCCGACCTTTCCGGGCAACAGTGACAAAAGTGGACAGATGCAGTGGAAAAAGTAAATGGACAGTGATAAAAGTGAGGCACAGTGGAAAAAGTAAATGTTATTTCGGGTGGTTTCGTGCTGCCTCGGGTGGACTCGTGCATCATGCGCAGCCAACTTCATTCTATTTTCCGACTGTCGTCCCTAACCTAAAAGCAATTTCCTGAAAAGTCTCGAGTTGTGTATTTTGTATGTACTTTTGTCACTTGGGAAAAGCAAAAAAACACCGTCAGTTTCTCCGAAAATACTGTACTTCGTTTTTTTCACGAAAAATCGAAAGTTTTGAAGACCTCAACTTTATGGGCCAACTATTCAATTGTGAGAACCAGCTTATTATTACTACCATATTATTGCCATGGTTTTGATAATTGCCATTGTCATTGTTGCGTCAATCGACAAAAAATCGCCTTCTTTTTACACAAAAAACAGGTAAACAAAAACTAGCACTTTTTAACAAATTATAGAAAAAGTATCGTGTCCCACACATTGAAAAAGCGACGATTTAAAACTCGTGTGATAGCCACCCTCGCTCCGCTCGGGTAGCTAATTTCACACTCGTTTTAAATCTCTCGCTTTTTCAACTTGTAGCACAATATACTATTTTTGATAGAAATGTAATCTTTTTCGTTGAAAAATTATCTGTTTGGTAGAAAATTCAACTATTCTATTTGTTGTTAAGAATTCATTTCTTTCATTGAAAAAAAAACTCTTTAGTTGAAAATTCGTTTTTTTTGTTGATAGAAAATTCATCTTTTGGATTGAAAACTCCACTATTTGATCAAAATTTCATATTTTTGGTTGATAATTCATCATAGTGATTAAAAAATAATTTCTTTGGTTGGAAATTCCTTTCTTTTTAGTTGGAAATTAATTTTTTTAACTGAGGATATAACTATTCCATTTTCGCTTGAAAATTAATATTTTTAGTTGAAAATTAATTAATTTTGCTGAAAACTATTCTAATCTTGGTTGAAAATTCAACTAACTATTTGGTTAAACATTCATATTGAAAATTTATCTTTTTGACTTGAAAACACAACTAGAAATTGTTTTAAATATATTTAGAAACAAAATTTATTTTGCAATAATATTATTAATCTTCTAGGTGTATGGTTGGTTTTATAACTAGAAGAATTTAGAAATTGGGATATTGTAGCAACCCTGAATAGGCACTATTTAATGCGAATAATATGTTTTCTATTACTTTGACTTCTTTATTGATATAAATTTAGCATCCATTCCAATTTGAAACGATGAATTTTCCCGCGAAATTTAAATAATGTAATTGTTATTAATAAAGATAAAAAATACGATTTTTTAAATCCTAATTCAAAATGCTCATCGGTTTTTTCTTTCGTGACTTACCATATTTGTTACTGGCCATGCCAGAGGAAGAGGATCTGCTCGATTCTGCTTTTCGGCGGACCTAACGACAAAACGAAAAATCATTTTTTTGTTATGAAAAAAAATCTATTTTTTTGAAAATTTGTTGTTTTTTTTTTTGGTTGAACATTTATTTTTCTGGAATTTCAACTATTCTAATCTTGGTAAAATTGATTTTTTTAGATGAAAATTCATAAATTTTGTTGAAAATGAGTCTTTTTTGGTAGAAAATTAATCTTTTGGGTTGAAAATTCAACTAAATATTTGGTTAAACATTCATATTTTTGGTTGAAGATTCATCATTATTATATATTTTTCGGATCCAAGTTCATGGCACTTTTTCTTTTTGTCGTTAGGTTCGCCCGAAAGCAGAACCGAGCGGATCCTCTTCCTCCGCAATGTTTTCAAGAAATTTGCCTTTTTCTCGTTTTTTCCCCTAAATACAAAATGAATTGATAGTATCCAGAAAAAAAATTCAACTATGTTTAGTTGAAGAGTCTCCTGTTATATTTATTGTTCAGAATTTGGTAGAAAATTCATCTTTTTGGTAGAAAATTAATCTTCTAGATAGAAAATTCAAATACTTTGTTCAGAATTCATCTTTTGCGATTGAAAATTCAATTGGTTTGTTGAGCATTCATCTTTCTGAATAGGATATTCATTCTACTGGATCGAAAATTCATATTTTTAGATTGAAAATTCAACTGCTTGGTGGAAAATTTTAATTAGTAGTTTTCTACCTAAACACATTAGTGCGAATTCGTTTAACAATTACTTTAGTAAGCATTTCTTCAATGAATTAGTAGAAATCTACTGATTCCAGACTTCACACTTTTTCCCCTATTCTCCTATTTCCCCTTTTTTTAATTCCTCTTTTTTCCCCTGTTTTCAAGAAAATTCTTATGTTTTTTTTGTGTGCAAAAGCGAACTGAATTAATAGAACCCAATAAGAAATTCCAACTATTTTTGGTTGAAGAGTCTACTATTATATTTTAGGTTCGGAATTCATCTCGTTTGGTTAAAAGTTCTAGAATTCACATTTTTTGGTTGAAAATTAATCTTCTAGGTGAAAAATTCAACTATTTTGTTGAAAATTGGTCTTTTATGGTCGAGAATTCAACCGTTTTCTTGGGTGTCTTTCTGATTTCTGTATAGGAAATTCGTCCTCTTGCATTAAAAATTCATATTTTTTGTTAAAAAATTATCTTTTCGTCGGAAATTAATATTTTTGGTTTATATATATAACTCCATTGTAGTGAAATTATCCTTTTTGGTTGAACATTTAATTATTTTGTTGAAAAATCAACTATTTTGTTCAAGTGTCATCTTTTTTGGTAGAAAATTCAACTGTTCTGTTGAGTATTAATTTTTTTTAAATAGAAAATTCGTCCTTTCGAATAAAAAATTTATCTTTTTTGTTGAAATTTTATATTTTCGGGTTGAAAATTCAACTGCTTTGTAAAAAATTAATCTTTTTTGGTCAAAAATTCAACTATTTTGTTGATCATTCGTCTTCTTAGATAGAAAATTCGTCCTTTTAGATTGAAAATTTATCTTCTTCCTAAAAATTTCTATTTTTGGTTTAAAAAATCAAGTACTTTGTAGAAAATTCATCTTTTTTGGTTAAATATTTAATTTTGTTGAAAATTCAAATTTCGTTACAAATTCATCTACTTGCTTTATATTTAATCTTTTTTTGGTTAAAAATGCAACTGTGTGGTTGAAATTTCATTTTTGTTTGTTAAAGATTCAACTAGTTTGTTGAAAGTTAAAACAGGTTGTAAAAAATCATTCTTTTTTGGTTGAAAATGTATCCTTTTAGTTTAAAAGTGATCTCTGTGGTTGAACAATTTCTTATTTTGTTGAAAAATCGTTTTTTTTCTGTTGAAAATTAATTTTTGGAACTGAAAATTAATTTTTGGAACTGAAAATTAATTTTTGGAACTGAAAATTAATTTTTGGAACTGAAAATTTTAATACTTCATTTTTGGATGAAAATTCATCTTTCATTTTAATTTAAATTGTTTGGTCGAAAATTCATCTTTCTGAATGCAAATTCAACTATTTAGTAAAAAATTATCTGTTTTGATGTAGGTTTTAATTATTTTGTTAAAAATAATTTTTTGCACAGATTGTCTTTTTATTATTACGTCTTTAATTTTCCTCTTAACAAACATTCGTTTCTTTTTTTATTGAAAATTGAAGTACTTTGTTCAGAATTGAACGACTTTGTTAAAAATTAATTTTTTCATTGGTGATTCACCATTTTAGTTGAAAATTCAAATATTTGTTTGAAAATTCGTCTTTTTGACTTATAAATTCAATAATTTGGTTACATGTTTTTTCTTGACTGAAAAGTCTTTCTTGGTTGAGAATTGAAATTTCTGTAGAAATTCGCCTTTTTGGTTTACAAATTTATCTCTTTTGATAAAATTTGAACTTTTTTGGTTAAAAATTGTGATGCATTCGAGAGGATTTCGAGACAATTCAAGATTTTCTTGAAACATGTTCAGGTGAAATCAAAATTTCATGGAGATCGAGAATCTCGAATAAAAAATGTCGAGATCTCGGGTCGAGAATCTCGCAACTTTTCATTCGAGACTCTCGATCTACATGAAGTTTTGAGCTCACTTCCACATGTTTCAAGAAAATCTCGAATTTTCGAAATCGTCTCGAATGCATCACTAGTTAAAAATTTAATTTTTTAAATTCAATTTAGGAATTTCAAATTAGATTAAAATCAAATTCAAAATCCTATTTAACTTCCAATACTCAAGTGAATGTTTAGAATTCCTGAAAATAAAAACAAGAATCCAACGACCAAATTTGGACAACCCACATAAAACGCTCCTATTGTAATTTGAAAAAAAAATTCTTTCTCCTCGGACAAAAAATAAAAAGGAGGAAGAAGGAATTTTTTTCAAATTACGATAGGAGCATTTTATGGTGGTTGTCCAAATTTGGTCGTTGGATTCTTGTTTTTATTTTCAGGAATTCTACACACTTGGTTAAGGATCGAAATATTTTGTTAAAAATTCGTCTTTTTTGTCCAAATCCAACTGTAACAAAAAATGTAATTAAAAAATTCCTGACGATTCCGAAAATAATTGAAACACCAAATCAGGTGTTGATTTCAGAATTACATATGCACGTTTGCTTACGATGAAAGAAAATTAATCTTATGATTGCAATTGAATGCTTTATGTATTTTTTTGTTTGGATTTGAATGCTTCTAGTCACAATATGATTGTTCCATAGAAATACTGAAAGCACTGCATTGTGGGTTGTAGGTCATCGCGCATATATATATATATATATATATATATGCCGTACTGTGTTGCCTAATACACGCAAGGTTATAGAATTCAGACAGAGACGTTTATTAATCATTGATGGTCGATTCACTTCATTGTACAAATTCTATTTATCATTGCATGAACATGGAAGCATTACGTATTAGTACATGAATCCCAAATTTGAATATATACGTAAACCATTACGAGAATATTAATACATTTCGGTTTTTACTTACCACTCGAACTTCTGATTTCCGGTCAGGTGTTTTCCCATTAAGCTACTAGAGAGATCGAGAAAAGAAACGTTTTTTAGAAATACAGGCATTACTATGCTAGATGGTACAAATCAAATTTTTCAAGAAATCTGTAATATCATTAGAGAATAACAGACATTTGTAACGTATTTTTCAGACTAGATGGAGCTATGAATTAAAAATTACTTCGATTAATTTTTTCTGAAAAAAGATCTTCTCCTTCCGCTCCGCTGCACAGTGATTTTTCTTACAAAATTTTGTTCAAAATTCTGGTAACTGCTGGATTTTTGACCGATTCTAATACATTTTTCTTTAAAAATACTCGTAACGAATTATAATTTCATGTACACTGCTACTTTTTTAGTTTTCTGCGAAAAACTAACCTACAAAAATATGAACTTGCCAAGGTAGCTGAACCACGAAATTTCGAAACTTTTAAAATCATGAAATCGGTGATATCTTTACACACAAACCTCAAACTCACAAGCCTGAAATACACGAACCTCAAACCACCAAACCCGTAAACCCACAAACCTCAAACGCACAAACCTCAAACACACAAACCTCAAACCCCCAAACCCGTAAACCCACAAACCTCAAACGCACAAACCCCAAATCCACAAACTTATAACCCCCAAGCCCATAAACCTACAAACCTCAAACTCACAAATCCATAAACCTAAAACCCCAAACCCACAAACCTACAACCATAAATCCACAAGCCCACAAACAGCAAACCCACAAACCTCCAAACCACGAACCCACAAACCTCAAACCCCCAAACCCGTAAACCTCAAACCCAAAAACCTCAAACCCACAAACCTCAAACCCACTAACCCTAAACCCACAAATCCTAACCCCGAAGCCCCCGAAAATAAACTCTAAAGCCCAATACCTCAAACCCATAAGCCCTAAACCCATAAATCCATAAACCCATAAACCTACAACCCATAAATCCTAAACCCACAAACCCTAAGCCCATGAACCCTAAACCCATAAATCCATAAACCCTAAACCCATAACCCATAAACCATAAACCCTACATTTCGGTGGGTTTGTGGACTATTCTGCATGATGTACTCATAATGTTGAGTTTTATGAACATGGGGTTTGATGTTTGAGGGTTTGAGTTCGTGAATTTGTGTTTTTAGGTTTATGTGTTTGAGGTTTGTGGGTTTGAGGTATAATTTTCGTGGGTTTGAGGTTCGTGGATTTGAGGTTTGTGGGTTTGAGGTTTTTGGGTTTGAGGTTTACGGGTTTGGGGGTTTGAGGTTTGTTCGTTTGAGGTTTGTGGGTTGGTGGGTTGGAGGTTTATGGGTCTTCTGTTTGTCGGCTTGTGGATTTGTGGTTTCAGGTTTATGTATTTGAGGTTTGTGGGTTTGGGGTTTTAAGTTTGTGGATTTGAGGTTTTTGCGTTTGAGGTTTTTGGATTTGATGTTTGTGCGTTTGAGGCTTTTGGATTTCATGTTTCTGGGTTTACGGCTTTGGGGGTTTGAGGTTTGTGGGTTTGAGGTTTGTAAGTTTGATTTTTGTGGGTTTGAGGTCCGTGGGTTTGAGGTTTGTGGGTTTGAGGTTTGTGCGTTTGAGGCTTGTGGGTTTGAGGTTTGTGGGTTTGAGGTTTGTAAGTTTGAGGTTTGTGGGTTTGAGGTTCGTGGGTTTGAGGTTTGTGGGTTTGAGGAAAAATTTTTGTGGGTTTGAGGTTTGTGCGTTTGAGGTTTTTGGATTTTAGGTTTGTGGGTTTACGGGTTT
>CAKNYM010049003.1:107704-122048 GCA_932195095.1 Andricus curvator
TATGATGATTTTTTTCTGAAAAAAAAAAATTTTGATTTAAAACTCAAACGTGTTTTCTAAATAATTGTAAACAAAATTAATTCACAGAATCTCCCAGCGACGAAATATATTATTTTTCAGAAACTTGTTTTTTCTGAAATCGATCTTTTTCTGTAGACAATTCTACTGTTTTCTTGAAAATTCATCTTTTTGGGTTAAGATTCAACTATTTTGGTAGAAAATTCAACTAGATGATTAAAAAATCATATTTTTGTGTTGAAAATGGAAGAATTTGGTAGAATATTCAACTATTGGTTTCAAAATTAACTTTTTCGCAGAAAATTCGTGCTTTCGGTTGAAAATTAATTTCTTTGATTGAAAACGCAACTATTCTATTTTCGGTTGAAAATTTGTCTTTTTCAGTTGAAACCTCAACTATTTGGTTGAAAATTCATATATTTTGTTGAATATTCATATTTTCACGCTGAAAATTCAAGTGCATTGTAAAAAATTCGTGTTATGGCATGAACATTCAACAGTTTGTTAGAAAATTGAACTATTTGGTACAAAATTAACTTTTTTATTGAAAATTACATTTTTTGGTTAAAAATTCAACTTTTTCATAAAAAATTTGTATTCTTGGCTTGAAAATGAAATAATTCGCTTACAATTTGTATTTTCTCTTGAATGAAAAATCAGTCTTGTTTGACAATTTAACCACTTCGTTAAAACTTAAACTAAATTATTAAAAATTCGTTTTTTTTTTTTTTGTAAAAAAGAATTTTTTGAATAAAAATGCCAATATTCCATTTTTTGTTGAAAATGTATTCTTTTTAGTTGAAAATTCCACAAGAAATGTAACAATTTCTTAGAAAGTTAAACTATTTGGTTCAAACTTAACTTTTTCATTCAAAATAATATTTTTGGGTTGAAAATTCAACGTCTATGTAAAAAATTCGTATTTTTGGCGTCAAAATAAAATAATTTGGTTAAACTTTTTTTTCTTACCTGAAAAATCGATTTTGGTTGAAAATTCAACACTTTATTTAAAAATTCTTCTTTTTTCTTCGAAATTTAGCCACTCAGTTGAAGCATAAACTATTTGACGGAACATTTTCTTTTTTTTGTAAAAAATAATGAATGAAAATTGAATTATTTTGTACAAAATTCGTGTTTTGGCATGAAAATGAAATCATTAGGATAAAATTTTCTTTCATTCCTGACTGGAAAATTGTTCTTGGTTGAAAATTCAATTCTTTTGTTAAAAATTCGTCTTTTTGGTTTGAAAATTCAACCGCTGAGTTTAATGTTGAACACTTTTATTGAAAATTCGTTTTTTTTTTGTGATAAAAAATTATTTTTCAAACTAAATATTTCAATATTTCATTTTTTGTTGAAAATTTATTTATATTCATTTTTTAACAGAAAATTTAAAAATTCAATTTTTGGTTTAAAAATTGATCTTTTTTATTTGAAAATTCAATTATTTGGTTACAATTCTACGTACTTTGTTGAAAATTCGTCTTTATTGGAAATAAATAAATCTTCTTGGATGAAAATTCATATTTTTGGTTAAATTCAACTGTTTCTCATTCAAAATATTTTTTTATTTTCAAATTTACTACTTCGTTAAAAGTAGAACTACTTAGATGAAAATTAATTTTTTTGGTTAAAAATTCAATATTTCAGTTAAGAATTAAACTATTTGATTTAAAAACTATGTATTATGAATTCCAATGTTTTCGATTTACAACTGAAAATTTTTGTTGTGAAAATATAAACTGTTTTTCATTTCAAATTCAAATTTTGTTGTTGTTGAAATATCAACTATAAAATTTTTTGTTGAAAATTGAAATTCTTTTATTAAAAATTTTACTTTAATTTTGGTTCAAAGTTCAACTACAAGCTAAAAAATTCATGTATATTCTTGAAAATTCGCTTTTCTTTGCTTGAAATTTAAACATTGTGTTAAAAATCTTTTATTGTTGTTGAAAATCGACATTTTGAAATTGAAAATTCAACAGATTGGATCATTTACAACGAATTTAAACTTTACATTTTTGATAAAAAATTATGCATTTTTTGAAATACTTTAATTTTCAAAAAATAATTAAATTTTCAACAAAATAGATTAATTTTCAGAAAAAATTTATTTTCCAGCAAAATAGTTCAGATTTTTACTAAATAGTTAACTATTTTAAATGGTTAGTTTTACGGAAAATTCCGTGATAGTAGTCAGTACAATTTTTTAACAGAAAATTCAAACATTTAATTTTTGGCTTAAAGAAAAATTTTTTAAATTAAATTCTATTTATAAAGCAAGCATCGTTTCATTATTTGAAATACTAAAACCAATAAAGGATCCGAAATTGAAAATTCCACAGATTGGATCATTTACAACGAATTTAAACTTTAAAATTTTTATCAAAACTGATGAATTTTCCAAAATAGTTTAATTTTCAAAAAGTAATTAAATTTCCAACAGAATAGTTTAATTTTCAGAAAAAAATTTATTTTCCAGCAAAATAGTTTAAATTTAAAGAAATAGTCAACTTTTTTAACAGTTACGTATTATGTATGTATTATGTAACAATGATCGTAGTCAGTACCATTTTTTAACAGAAAATTTAAACATTCAATTTTTGGTTTAAAGACAATTTTTAAAATTTTTAATTTAAAAAAATAAAAAAATGAAAATAAAAAACCGGTTTTTAACTATAAATTTATTTAACTTTAGAGTCTTCGAATCAGCATTTTTTTTATCAGTTACCATTCAATTCGAACCAGTCAGTTTTTACTGATTTGTATATACTTCTTGAAATATTTTTTTTTAGTGCATAATTTGAATTTTTTAAATGTTTAATAAAAAAAATAAAAATATTTTTACAATTCTATTTATAAAGCAAGCATCGTTTCATTATCCGAAATGCTAAAACCGATAAAGGATCTGAAGGACGTTTTACATAACGCATTAAAATCTCAGTGATGAGTTCACCCACAGAAAGGGAATCGTTTGACGTCAAAGGATTCGTAGGGTGTCGCCAAGGTTTTTAAAAAAGTAAAAAGAGAGAAAAAAATTAATCACGACATTGTTGAGAATTTTCAAACACCAATAATTCAAATCTGAATTTAATCGGCAGTATTAGCAAAAAAGAAAAGATTATGAAAATAAATTATGAAAAAAATTATGAACTTATAAAAAATTGAAATGAAAGAAAAAATGCGTGATCACAATTTTTAAATTAAAATATTTAAATCATGAAAATTGATACATTTTATTTCTAATTCGAATTATAATTTTCTTATATAAAATATTAAAATTTGTAATATTTTAAAATGCGTATCAGCATTTTAAACCTTCGTTTTCAAATTTTATTATTTTTCCATCTAAATTATTAACAGTGCTTATTGTATTTATTATTTTTACGTAACATAGTTTTAAAATATATCATTCTTTTTAAGTTTGACTTTTTTTAAAATTCAATGGCTCAGAAGTAGCAATATTTCTAGATTTTAAACTAAAAAGGTTTTTAACTAAAAATAGAACAGTTAAATTTTTAGTGAAAAAAATAATAATTTTTCAACCAAAAAAGATCGAATTATCAACCAACTATTCAATAAAAAAAGTCGAATTTTTAACAGACTAGTTAAATCCTCAAACAAATAGATGAGTTTTCAACAAAGTACATTAATTTTCTATCCAAGTTGATACATTTTTACCATAATAATTAAGTTTTCAAGCTGAAAAGTCGATTTTTTTAGAAAAAAGGAGACTTTCATACCAGAAAAGAAGAATTTTCAACAAGAAAGTTAATTTTCAATCAAGAAAGATGAATTTTGAACGAAATAGTTGAATTTTCAGCTAAAAAAATGCAACTAATTGAATTCAATTAAAAGAGATGAATTTTTAACAAAATAGTTCAATCTTTGATCAAAAAGACAAATCATCAACAAAATTGAATTTAAAGTTGAATTTAAAATGTATAAAGGAAATAATTTCAATCAAAAATAAAAAAGCAACATTTTCAGATAAAAAATTAATTCTTAACAACATTTTTTTTTATCACAATAGTTCAATTTTCAAATAAATAGTTCAATTTTTAACCAAAAAGTTGAATTTTCTACCAGGGTAGTTTAGTTTTCAACCAAAAATATGAATTTTACAACAAAAAGTTAATTTTTAACCTAATAGTTTAATTTTTGACCTAATTGTTAACATTGTAAGCAAAAAAGACGAATTTTCTACAAAATAGCTGCATTTTCCACAAACAAAAAAAGTTCATTTACAACCAAATATTTATATTTTCAACTGAAATGATGAATCTTTAGCAAAAAAAAAAAAATGATTTCTTCACACTGTAGTTCAACTTTAAACCAAGTAGTTGATTTTTCAACCAAAAAGGATGAATTTTTAACCAAGATTTAATTTTCTGCAAAAAGACGAATTTTTATCAAAAAACATGAATTCTCAACTAGAAAAAATTAATTTTTTAACAAAAATCGTCTTTATTGAAAATAAATAAATCTTCTTGGATGAAAATTCATATTTTTGGTTAAATTCAACTGTTTCTGATTCAAAATATTTTTTAACAAATTTATTTACCGTTTTTTATTATTATTATTAATTTACCGTTTTATTAACGAAAATTAATTATCAACAAAACAAAAACTTTCAGCAAAATAGTTGAATTTTCAACCAAAGAGATGAATTTTAAACTGAAATAATGAATATTCAAACCAAAAAAGTGAATTTTAAATAAATGAGGTTAACATTTAACAAAGACTTAACTTTTCTACCAAAAAGTTTATTTCCTAACCATGAAGATTAATTTTCTACCAAAAAATATGAATTTTCAACAAAAGATTAATTTTCAACCAAATAGTTGAATTGCATTATCAAGAAAGATGAGTTTTCAACAAAATAGTTGCATTTTTAGCAAAATAATTAAACTTTTAAGAAAATATTTAAATTTATTGCCAAATAGCTGAATTTTTAACCCACAAAGATGAATTTTCTACAAAAAAATTAATTCAACTTTAATAATTTGTTGAAAATTCGTCTTTTTTCGTTAAATTCAAACAGTTCATCATTCGTTTTTTGTTGATGAAAATTAGTTTTTTTTTGAATGAAAATTTAACTATTATATTTTTTTTGTAAACCCTTCGTTTTAAAACGAAAAAAAAAACAGATTCCTATTACCGACGTATTACCGACCGTTTGAGAAGAGTCATATTTGATGATGTCTGCATTATTATTCTTTTAGTGGCAGCAAAGGTATGCTTACCATTTGTTTTATAAGTAACAAACAACATAACTTTGCTGCCACCGAAAAAAAATACTGTTGACTTCATCAAATCTGGCTCTTTTAGAAGGGTTGGTAACATGTCGGCAACAGGAATCTATATCCAGAACTGGCCTAGACTATCTATAGTGATTTATTTTTTTTAATTCAACTTCGCACTACTACAAATTGTTCCTTTTGCCGAGAAAATTACCTCGGATTTGTTTCGGAATTTGAAAAAAAATATCTAGAGGTCGCTCAAGGCCATTTTAGGACAAAAATGCTCATTCCTAATTAAATTGACGCTAATCATTCAATATTCATTCCTGGCGCGTATGAATTGTGTTCTTTACAATTAAACATTGCACTTCGATTTTTTTCAGATTCTGATACCTGATCCGTGCGAATTTTGTTCTTTACAATTAAATTTATTTATTGCGGCGAAAAATTAGTTAAAAGGTTAAATTACATTGGAATATTATTTCAAGGTCATTCAAGGTCATTTTGTGAAAAATGGTCATTCAAAAAAATTGTCTTTGTCGTGGTAGTTATTTTTTTATTTTATTTTGCTTTAAATAAAAAATGGAAAACGTTAAAAACAGTAGAATATCGCAGCTTTATTAGTATATGATCAAGTTTCGTTTTAAAATTGTAATTACGAAGAAATAATTATCATAAATACAGAAGAAGGGGTAATGATTTACCTTTTAGAAAAGAAAGAGGAAAACTTAGCTGGCGATAAACTAACATCTAGTATGCAAGTGTTAGCGAAATGACCTTGAATGTCCTTGAAATAATAGGGCAAACATTTATCAAACAACTTGACTAATTTTGTTTTGCCGAAATGAATAAATTTACACTGCTTCTCTATAGAAAAAACTAGAGGAAGTTGTATTCTATCAAAATTTTATTAAGAAAATGACCTTGAGCCACCTTCAAATATCATTGTAAAAATCTGAAAAAAATCTGAGTGCAATATTGAATTGTAAAGAATACAATTCCTACGCGCCAGAAATGAATAAACGATTAATAGCGTCAATTTAATTAGGAATGGCAATTTTTGCCCTAAAATGGCCTTGAGCGACCTCTAAATATTTCTTTTAAATCCTGAAACAAATGAGAGGTGATTCTCTCGGCAAAAGAAACAATTCTATGGGTGCGAAGTAATTAAAAAAATAAGCCAAAAAAATCACCCTAACCTATACTTATAATTTTTTTCGGATGCTGTCAATGAGAAAATTTTTACTATAAAAATCGATTTCAAAAATATATAAATTACCATAACTTCCCTACTCTTTCATAAAATGTATTAATATTGTAGGTCAATCGATTCGTCTCGAATCAGCACGTCTTTACTATTCTCGCATCAACTTTAAATTATGAGAATGAGACAATTTTTACTATAAAAATCGATTTTCAATATAATATAAATAACCATAACTTCTGCACTCTTTCATAAAATGTATTAATATTGTAAGTCAATCGATTCGTTTCGAACCAAGGAATCTTTTATACTCTTGCATCAACTTTAAATTATGTTGAAAAAAAAGTTTTACTATAAAAACCCGTATTTTCAAATATTATGCACTCCCATAGCTTCCTTACTCTTCAATAAAATGTATGAATATGATAGGTCAATCGATTCGTCTTGAATCAGTACGTCTTTTCTATTCTCGCATCAACTTTAAATTATGAGAATCAGAAACTTTTTACTATAAAAATCAATTTTTAATATAATATAAATGACCATAACTTTCTTACTCTTTCATAAGATGTAATAATATTGTAGGTCAATCGATTCGTCTCAAACCAAGGAATTTTTTATATTGTTGCATCAACTTTTAATTATGTTGAAGAAAAAAGTTTTACTACAAAAAACCGCAATTTCAAATATTGCACACTACCATAGCTTCTTTACTCTGCAATAAAATGTAATAATATTATAGGTCAATCGATTCGTCTTGAATCAAGACATCTTTTCTCTTCTTGCACCAACTTTGAATTATGATAATGAAAAAAGTGTTACTATAAAAGACCGATTTTAAAAATATATAAATTACCACAACTTCCCAACTCTTTAATAAAATGTATTGATACTGTAAGTCAATCGGTTCATCTCGAACCAAGGAATCTTCTATATTTTTGCATCAAATTTGAATTACGTTGAAGAAAAAAGTTTTACTATCTAAAACCGTATTTTCAAATATGCATTACCATAGCTTCCTTACTCTTCAATAAACTGTATTCATATTGTAGGTCAATCGATTCTTTTCGAACCAAGGAATCTTTCCTGCTCTTACATCAACTTTCAATTGTGTTGAAGAAAAAAGTTTTACTATAAAAACCCGTATTTTCAAATATTATGCACTACTATAGCTTCATTAATCTTCAATAAAATGTATTAATTTTATAGGTCAATCGATTCGTCTCGTATCAACACGTCTTTTCTATTCTCGCGTCAACTTTAAATTATGAGAATGAGAAAATTTTTACTATAAAAATCGATTTTCAATATAATATAAATGACCATAACTTCCTGACTCTTTCATTGAATGTATTGATATTGCAGGTCAATCGATTCGTCTCGAACCAAGAAATCTTTTATATTCTTGCATCAACTTTGAATTCTGTTGAAGAAAAAAGTTTTACTATAAAAAACCCGTATTTTTTAATTCTATGCACTACCATAGCTTCCTGACTCTTCAATAAAATGTATTAATATTAGAGGTCAATCGATTCGTCTCGAATCATCGCGTCTTTTTCATTCTCGCATCAACTTTAAATTGAGGGGCTGATAGCAAAAGCGGAGTAGAAATGTCGTTGGAGCAAAAACGAGTTAAAAAGAAACAAGAATAACGAGGATTGTATCGTATATTATAACATAAAAGTTAAATACAATTATACCATTGATAGATTATAATATAATCTACCGTACTATTATATCGTTATATTATAATATACGATACAATCTTCGTTATCCTTGTTTCTTTTTAACTCGTTTTTGCCCGCATCGATCTCAACTCATTTTTGCTTCGACGATTCTTCTACTCCGCTTTTGCTATCAGCCCCTCAATTATGAGAATGAGAAAATTTTTACTATAAAAATCGATTTTTAATATAATATAAATGACCACAACTTCCTTATTATTTAATGAAATGCATTAATATTATAGGTCAATCGATTCATCTCGAATCAACACATCTTTTCTGTTCTTGTATCAACTTTGAATTATGTTAATGAAAAAAGTTTTACTATAAAAGACCGATTTTTAAAAGATATAAATTACCATAACTTCCTTACTCTTTCATAAAATGTATTAATATTGCAGGTGAATCGATTCGTTTTGAACCAAGAAATCTTTTATATTCCTGCATCAACGTTGAATTATGTTGAAGAAAAAAGTTTTATGATGAAAAACCGTATTTTCAAATATTATGCACTACCATAGCTTAATTACTCTTCAATAAAATGTATTCCCATTATAGGTCAATCGATTCGTCTCGAATCAACGAGGCTTCTCTATTCTTGCATCAACTTTAAATTATGAAAATGAGAAAATTTTTAATATAAAAATCGATTTTTAATATAATATAAATGACCATAACTTCCTTACTCTTTCATAAAATGTATTAATATTATACGTTAATCGATTCATTTCGAACCAAGGAATCTTTTATATCCTTGCATCAATTTTGAATTATGTTGAGGAAAAAAGTTTCACTATAAAAAACCGACCATTTTACCATTTTTAGTAGCACATTCATGTATTTTGTTCAAAATTCGTCTTTTTCGTTAGAAAATGAATCTTCTTGGTTAAAATTTTTTATTTTTTTTCTTAAAAATTAAACTACAAGGTAAAAATTATTCTAATTTGTAAAAAATTCCACAATTTTGTTAAACGGTAATTTTTGAAATGAAAATTCAACCAAGGAATCTTTTATATCCTTGCATCAGCTTTGAATTATGTTGAAGAAAAAAGTTTCACTATAAAAAACCGTATTTTCAAATATTATGCATTATCATAGCTTCCTTAATCTTCAAAAAGATGTCTTAATATTGTAGGTCAATCAATTCGTCTTGAATCAACACAACTTTTCTATTCTCGCATCAACTTTAAATTATTAGAATGAGAAAATTTGTACTATAAATATCGATTTTTAATATAATATAAATGACCATAACTTCCTTACTCTTTCATAAAATGTATTAATATCGTAGGTTAATCGATTCGTTTCGAACCAAGGAATCTTTTATATTCTTGCATCAACTTTGAATTATGCTAATGAAAAAAGTTTTACTATAAAAAACAGATTTTTAAAATATAATTGAGTAAAAAAACTGCAATAAATATTTTTAGATATCCTTCGGTCAGTTTCAAGATGTTATTGGTGAAAATGAGACCTTCAAATTTCATCAACTTATCTGCAACCGTTTTCAAGTTATCGTGTTCAGAAAAAAGTGTGACATCCACACACACACAAACATGCGGACAATTGCTTAGAAAATTGTATTAGAAATTTTTAAATTGAGGAAGGTTTAATTAAATGAATTTAAAGATTTTGGAAAATGTTCCCATTACAAAGCTTCCTCTATGAGGAAGCAAAATGACGCAGAAACACAAGTAAAGTAAAGTAAAGCATTTGAGATGACTGAGAATAGAATTGCTCGAGAGTGTTCGCAGTTTGTATTGTGTCGAGTTGGACTTGGACAGAGAACTTAGAAGCATGCAAAGAGCAGGGTGGAAAATATTTAGACATCCACGAAGGGATGAATAAGACTAAATTGTATCCACAATGCTGTCTCTGAGGCATAGGCGGTCTGAATAGCCTTAATAAACTCGCTGAATCCTCGGAAATATTTCAAGCTGAAGGAGTACGAGTAGCTACCAAATGCGGCGAAAACTCTACCCTCTACCCTCTACCCTATACTACTACTACTTTCCTTTCTACTTCTCCTATCTTGTCGTATCTTCCATTTCCGATCTACTAAGCTTACAGACTCAGAACTTCGATTTTCGAAAATATTTTCTCCCCGCAATTTCACACACTTTTTTTGAAAAAAAAAATTATAGAAAATGTTGATCAAGTAATTTACACGGAAAAAATGTGTACTTGAGGTATTACCGAATTTTTTGAGATGAAAAATTCGGTGAATGAACAATAGCGTTGTCCAAAAATGCATTGGGGTTTTTTTTCAATTTTGCAGGCATATCGCTCCTTTTGTTCGAATCCACAAAAAATTAACTTTTTTTTTTTTAATTATATTTAGAGGTTCCGCAAGCCCCATGAAATTTAACACGTATTTCCCATAAAAAAGTCGTTGTAGATTTTATTCAGAATCGTCAATATTAGGTGCATCAAGTTGAAACTGAACATTTTTCTGCACAATCAGCTATAGAATACAAATGAATAATTTCTTTTCAAATATCACCCCCATAAGTCTATAGGGTCCCAAAGAAACCCCCATAAGTGAAAAATTTGATTTTGCGAGTTTCTGGTGCGAATCATGATTTTTTTGCAGTTTGAAAAAAAATATAAATCGTTTCTGATGCATAAAATACTACTTTCAACTAATAATTAGATGTTAACATAAATTGTTTGAGAAATTTATTATTGTTTTTAGCAATTTTTTCTTAGAATAAGAATTTGAAAGCCGCGGTTTTTCCGAATTTTTTAACTTAATTTCAACTTTTCAGTTACAACGAGTAAATCATCAATTAAATTTAGCAGAAATAATTATTGAAACAATTTATTATTATTCTAAATAATGTTCGCTTTGAATAATGCTAGAAATTGTGATTTTTTTTTAAAACATTCTACTTTTGTCCACTTTTCACTTAGAGCGAGGTAAAAATTAATACAATTTGACGAAAATAATTGTTTAAACAAATTATTATTGTTTATAACTATCATTTCGTATAATAATGATAGATAGTTGCGGCTTTTACTGAATTATATTAATATGATATCTATTTGTAATCCAGAGTAATCCAGTTTTAATTTGGATTAATTCACTTGTAATCCAGATAATTCGAAGTAATTCATGTAATCCAAGTAATCCACTTGTAATACAGTGTAATCCACTTATAATCCAGGTATTTCGAAGAAATTCAGGTAATCCAAATATTTTTCAACTATTTTGTCGACATTTTTTTTCAATTCTCTTAACTAATAATTTAACTATTCCATTTTTAGTTAAAATTTCACCTTTTTAAGTAGGATATTCATGTTTTTTGTTGAAAATTCGTCCTTTTCGTTAGAAAATTAATCTCCTTGGTTGAAATTTTTTTTTTTTAATTAAACTACTAGGTGAAAAATTAATCTAATTTGTAAAAAATTCAACAATTTTGTTTAACGGTTATTTTTGTAATGAAAATTCAACATTTTTGTTGAAATTTTGTTTCTTTTTTCTTGGTTTAAAAATTAAACAATTTTGGTAGAAAATTTATTTCTTTTGCTGAAACTTAAACTATATTGACGAAAATTCATTTTTTTTTTAATTAATTTTTGAAATCAACATTTAAATATTGTATTCTCACATGAAAATTGATCCTTTTTAGTTGAAAATTCCACTACTTGGTTGAAAGTTGAACTACTTTGTTGAATATTAATTTTTCTGGTCGAATATTCTTGATTTTAGTTGAAAATGGTTTGGTTGAAAATTAATCTTTTTGTTTAAAAATTCGTTTTTACAACTGAAAATTTCACGATTTCATTTTTGGTGAAAATTTGTATTTCGTAATTAAAAACTCATATATTTTATTGAAATTGAGTTCTTCTAGTAGAGAATTTAACTATTCTGTTGAAGAATAGATGCTTTTTGATTGAAAATTTATTTTTTAACTGAAAACTTAATAATTTCAGTTAAAGATTCATCATTTTAGTTAATTTTGTTCTGAAAAAAGATCTTCTCCTTTCGCTCCGCTGGGAATCGAACCTCAGAACTTCCGATTGCCGGTCGGGTGCTTTTCCATTAAGCTACTAGAAAGATCGAGAGAAGAAGCTTTTTTCAGAAGTAGACGCATTATTTTGCCCGGTGGTAAATCAAAATTTTCAGGGAATCTGTATTATCATCAGAGAATCTCAGAAATTTGAAAAATTAATTATTAATTAAAATTAAAATCTGAAAATTAATCTCATTGATAGAATATCCAATTTTTTTTAGTTGAAACTACATTCTTCTTGATTGAAAAGTCTACTATAATATTTTTGGTTGAGAATTCATCTATTTTGGTCCAAAAATGTATTGTTTTGTTGAAAATTCAACAATTTCATCAGAAAGTATTTTTTTTGTGTGGAAAATTTAACTGTTTTGGAAAAAATGTACTTTTTCGGATAGAAAATACAGCAAATTTGGTTGATTTTTTTTCTCTTGAAAAATCACTGTTTCTTGGTTGAAAATTCAACTTTTTGATTAAAAATTCGTCTTTTTCTGGTCTGAAAATTCATCTCTTTTTGTAGAGATTTCCTATTTTTGGTTAAAAATACAACTGCTTGGTTGACAGTTATTCCGTTTTGGTAGAGAATTCAACTATTTTATTGAAAATTGTTTTTTTTTTCTTTTTTTTTCCTTGAACTTAACTGTGTTTGAAAACTGAACTATTTCATTGAAAATTTATCTCTTGTTTTTGTTCAAAATTTCTCTTCACCTAAAAATTTAACTATTTCCTTTTTGGTGGAAAATTGATCATTTTTAGTTAAAAATGAACGTATTTTGTTGAAAAATCGTATTTTTTTTTTTAGAAATTTAATCTTATTCTTTGAAAAGTCATCTCTTTAGTTGCAAATTTAACAACTTGGTTGAAAGTTAAACTCTTTTGTTGAAAATTTATTTTTTCGCTTGAAGATTCATCATTTTAGTTAAAAATTCATCTTTTGTGGTTGAAAATTTAACTATTTGGTTAAAAAGTCGCTTTTTTGGTCAAACATTAATTTTCCAACTAAAAAAACTATTTCAGTTAAAAATTCATCATTTCAGTTGAAAATATATCTCTTTGGTAGAAATTTCATTTTTTTCTTTGAAAATCGAACTATTTTTGTAGAAAGTTCATACATTCCGGTCAAAAGTCTACTATTATATTCTTGGTTTGTAATTCACCTTTTTTGATTGAAAATTTTATCATTTAATTGGAAATTTAATTTATATTGTTAAAATTGAATTATTTTGTTGAAATTCAACATCTTTGTTAGAAAATCATTCTTTTTTTATGAAAATGCAATTTTTTGTTTGAAAATACTTTTTTTTTGTTGTTCAAAATTCAACTATGTTAGTAACAAAATTTAACTTTTTAGTTGAAAGTGCAATTTTTTGTTCAATATTCATATTTTTGGATAAAAAAGTTAACTGCTTTGTAGAAAATTCGCCATTTCGGCTTGAAAATTCAACAATTTGGTTAAAATTTTGTTTTCTCTCTAAGCTGAAGAATCTTTCATGTTTGTAAATTCATCTCTTATGGCAGAAATTTCATAGTTTTCGGTTCAAAATGCAACCATTCGGTTGGAAATTTATCTCTTTGGTTAACAATTTACCTACTTGGTTAGAAATTAGTGTTTAAAAAATTGAAAATCAATTTTTTTACTGAAAATTGGACTATTCTATTTTTAGTTGAAAATTTACATTTTTGCTCGAAAATTCAACAATTTGATTAAAATTCTGTTTTCTCTCTTGGCTCAAGAATCTTTCATGTATGAAAATTCATCTCTTATGGCAGAAATTTCATATTTTTTGGTTAAAAATGCAACTATTCGGTTCGAAATTTATCTCTTTGGTTAAAAATTTACCTATTTGGTTAGAAATTAGTTTTTTAAAAATTGAAAATCATTTTTTTTACTGAAAATTTGACTATTCTATTTTTAGTTGAAAATTTACATTCTTGGTTGAAAATTCATCTTATTGGTTGAAAATCTATCTACTTTGTTACATTTTTTCTCTGAAAATACCTTTTTTGTTGTTGATGATTTATCAGTTTAGTTGAAAATCTATCTCTTTGGTTAGAAATTAGTTTTTTTATAAATTGAAAATCAATTTTTTTACTGAAAATTTGACTATTCTATTTTTAGTTGAAAATTTAAATTCTTGGTTG
>CAKNYM010049003.1:122058-141435 GCA_932195095.1 Andricus curvator
AAAATTTGACTATTCTATTTTTAGTTGAAAATTTAAATTCTTGGTTGAAAATTCATCTTATTGGTTGAAAATATATCTACTTTGTTGATTTTTTTCGTTAAAAATTCCTTTTTGCTGTTGTTGATGATTTATCAGTTTAGTTGAAAATATATCTCTTTGATTAGAAATTAGTTTTTTTATAAATTGAAAATCAATTTTTTCACGGAAAATTTGACTATTCTATTCTTAGTTGAAAGTTTACATTCTTGGTTGAAAATTCATCTTATTGGTTGAAAATCTATCTACTTTGTTAAATTTTTTCCTTGAACATTCCTTTTTTGTTGTTGATGATTTATCAGTTTAGTTGAAAATCTATCTCTTTGGTTAGAAATTAGTTTTTAAAAAATTCAAAATCAATTTTTTTACTGAAAATTTGACTATTCTATTTTTAGTTGAAAATTTACATTCTTGGTTGAAAATTCATCTTATTGGTTGAAAATCTATCTACTTTGTTGAATTTTTTTGTTGAAAATTTCTTTTCTTGTTGTTGATTATTTATCAGTTTCGTTGAAAATCTATCTCTTTGGTTAGAAATTAGTTTTTTAAAAATTGAAAATCAATTTTTCTACTGAAAATTTGACTATTCTTTTTTTAGTTGAAAATTTACAATCTTGGTTGAAACTTCATCTTATTGGTTGAAAATCTATCTACTTTGTTAAATTTTTTCTCTGAAAATTCCTTTTTTGTTGTTGATGATTCATCAGTTTAGTTGAAAATTCATCTCTTTGGTTATAAATTAGTTTGTTAAAAATGGAAAATCAATTGTTTTACTGAAAATTTGACTATTCTATTTTTAGTTGAAAATTTAAATTCTTGTTTGAAGATTCATCTTATTGGTTGAAAATATATCTACTTTATTAATTTTTTTCGTTGAAAATTCCTTTTTTTGTTGTTGACGATTTATCAGTTTAGTTAAAGATCTATCTCTTTGGTTAGAAATAATTTTTTTTTTTAATTGAAACTCAATTTTTTTACTGAAAATTTGACTATTCTATTTGTAATTGAAAATTTACATTCTTGGTTAAAAATTCATCTTATTGGTTAAAAATCTATCTACTTTGTTAAATTTTTTCGTTGAAAATTCCTTTCTTTGTTGTTGATGATTTATCAGTTTAGTTAACAAATTATCTCTTTGGTTAGAAATTAGTTTTTTTTTTTAATTGAAAATCAATTTTTTTACTGAAAGTTTGACTATTCTATTTTTAGTTTGAAATTTACATTCTTAGTTGGAAATTCATCTTATTGGTTGAAAATCTATCTAGTTTGTTAAATGCTTTCGTTGAAAATTCCTTTTTTTGTTGTTGATGATTTATCAATTTAGTTGAAAATTCACCTCTTTGGTTGAAAATCCAACTACTTCTCTAAAAATTCTTTTTTTTTTCTATTAAAATTGCACTATTTGGTGGAAAATTCATATATTTTGTTGGAAATTCTTTTTTTTTTAAAGTTAATATTTTCTGTTGAAAATGTATCTTATTGGTTGAAAATGTATCTACTTGTTTGAACTATTTTGTTAAAAACTTATATTTTTGGTTGATGATTCATCACTTTAAATTAAAATAAATTTTTGTGGTTTAAAATTTAACTATTTGTTCAAAAAATTCGCTTTTTAAAAAATAAAACTAACTTTTCAAATGAAAGTTTGAATATTCAAGTCGAAAATTCATCATTTCAGTTGTGCATTATATCTTTTTGGTTGAAATTTCATCTCTTTGGTTAAAACTTTCATTATAGGGTTAAACATTTTATTATTTGGTTGAAAAGTTAACTATTTTGTTGAAAAAATAACAATTTGATTAGAAAATCATTCTTGATTTCAAATTTGCCCTTTAATTTGGTTGAAAATTCATCTCATTGGTTGAAAATTCACCCTTTTTGGTTGAAACTCCAACTGGTTGGTTGAAAATTTATATTTTTTAGGTGACAATTCAACTACTCGGTTGAAATTTTTTTTTAGATGAAAATTCAACTTTTAGGTTGAAAATTTACGTATTTTTTTGAGACTTCAGCATTTTAGTTGAAAATTCATCAATTTGGTTTTGAATGCAAATTTCAATATTACATTTTTGGTGAAATCAAAATTCGTCTTTTAAATTAAAAATTAATTTATTAACTGAAAATGTAATTATTCCATTTTTGGTTAGAAAAATCATACTTCGGTTAAAAATTTAACTATTGGTTGAAAATTAATCTTTTTTAGTTGAAAATTCATGTATGTTATTTAAAATTCAACGTTTTCTAAGCGATTTTCCGTTCCTGTTGGATAATTATAAATTAGGATAAATTTAGACTTGACAGATTTAGACTTGATAAAGAATGATAGTATTCAATAAAGTTAGGTAATTGTTGATTTGATTAAAGCTGAACAATCGGAGATTCTTATTCAGATTTAGACAATTTAGAGAACAAGTCAATGAGAGCTATTGTGAAAGTACTTCAATGCGGAGCCCATTATAAATCTGAATCGAACTCAACTTAACTTGAATAATAATCTGCCCCCACGCATGATTTTCAAATTCACCCCAAGCTGCTATTGTCGCTTTGAATAATGCCTTATTTTTTCTCTACGTAGTGATACGATGTTCCCTATAAATTTCGCAAAGAGCATTTTCTCGTTTTTCGTTCTGAGTAATTTGTAAAAGCAACCCTATTCTTATCAAGTCTACAGAGTACTACTGCCCTTCTACTTAATAGACTTACGGCTTCTTATATTGATGAATAATATATTATACATCAGAATTTCGATTCCCGAAACGATTTCAAATTCCCGATTTGTCCTGACTAGATTTTTTTATTTTTCGGCTTATTTTCTGGCATCAATAATAATCTACTAATGGGCCCATGTGGGGAACCACACATAACAATTTTGTGAGGTCCCTCACTTGGGGTGATCGCTAGAGAGATTGATCAGCAACCTGGGTCGGAGCAGTGTTGCGGAACGAACGTGTCATTTAAATAAATAACACGAGAATTCCAGATCAATCTAAAAAATCTAATAATGATCTTTTTTTTTAATTCGACGCAGCTAATTTACATTTAAGCTTTCGTCGATTTACTGCGTCCATACAAAAAAAGGTTAAGATTCCCCCCCCCCTGAAATCGTGACGTCATTTATGGACAAAGCTTAGAAAGAGGGCTGCAATATATAAGCAAATTTTAATTAAATCAATACGCACTGGCAATCCAGTCTAATCCGCGTAATGCTCTTGTAATCCGGGGTAATTTGAATCATTCGGAGTAATCCCAGTAATCCGGCTTAATCCACTTTTGAACTAAGGTAATTAAATTCTAATCCAGAGCGACCCATTTGTAAACTGAATTAATCTACCAGTAATCTAGAATAATCCAGTTATGATCTTGAGTAATCTACTTGTAATCCGAAGGTTTCCCGAGTAATCTACTTGTAATTGAGAGTTATTCATCTGTAATGCAGACTAATCCACTTAAAATCCGGAGTAATTCAAGTAATTCGGATTAATTTTAGTATTCCGGAGTAATCCCTTTGTATTGCAGAATAAATCATTGTAATCCGCGGTAATGTATTTGTAATCCGCGGTACTCTTCTAGTAATTTAGAATAATCCTGTTCTAATCTGGAGTAATCCACTTTAAATTTGTAGGTTTCCTGAATAATCTACTTGTGATCCAGAGTGATCCATATATAATGCAGAGTAATCCACTTGCAATTCGGAGTAAATAAGTAATTCGGATTAATTTTAGTATTCCGGAGTAATCACCTTGTACGTCAGAGTAAATAATTCTAATCCGGGGTAATGTATTTGTAATCTGCTAGTCATCTGGAGTAATCCAGTTATTATCTGGAGTAATCCACTTGAAATTCGCAGGTTTCCCGAATGATTTACTTGTAATCCAGAGTGATCCACCTATGATGCAGAGTAATCCAATTGCAATCTGTCGTAATTCGAATAATTCAGGTTAATCCTAGTATTCGGGTGTAATCCCCTTGTAAGTCAAAGCAATACAATTTTAATCTTGGGTAATGTATTTGTAATCTAGGGTAATCCGCTTGTAATCTGCAGGTTTTCCGAGTAATCTAGTTGTAATTCACAGTGATCCATCTATGATGCAGAGTAACACAATTGCAATCCGCAGTAATTCAAGTAATTCAAATTAATCCTGGTATTGCGGAGTAATCCCCTTGTAAGCCAGAGTAATACAATTCTAATCCGAGGTAATGTATTTGTAATCTGCTGGTCATCTAGAGTAATCCAGTTATAATCTAGAGTAATTCACTTTTAATCCTCTTGTTTTCCGAGTAATGAACTTGAAATCTGAATTGAGCCATCTGTAATGCAGAGTAAAACACTTGTAATCCGGCGTAATGTATTTGTAATTTGGGCTAATTTTCTTGTAATCTAGAGTAATTCAGTTCTTATCTCGAGTGATCCACTTGTAATCCTCTGGTTTCCTGAATAATCTACTTGTAATCCAGGGTAATCCATCTGTAATGCAGAGCAATACACTTGTAATCCGCAGTAATTCAAGTAAGTCAGATTAATTTTAATATTCCGGTGTAATCCACTCATCAGTGAGAGTAATACGATTCTAATACGGGGTAATGTATTTGTAATCTGCTGGTCATCTAGAGTAATCCAGTTATAATCTGGAGTAATTTACTTACCACCCACTAGTTTTCCGAGTAATGTACTTAAAATTTAAAATAAGCCATCTATAATGCAGAGTAATACCCTTGTAATCTGAGGTAATGTATTTGTAATCTGGGGTAATCTGCTGGTAATCTAGAGTAATCCAGTTCTTATCTCGAGTAATCCACTTGTAATCCTCTGGTTTTCTGAGTAATATTCTTATGATCTAGAGTGATCCATCTTTAATCCAGCGTAATCAACTTGTAATCGAGGTAATTCGAAGTAATTGAGGTTAAAAAAGTAATTGACTTTTAATAAACATTAGTCCAGATAATTCGAAGTAATATAAATAGGTAATCCAAATAGTTTTCAACTATTTTGTTGAAAATTGTTTTTTTTGTTGTTGTAAAAGATAATTTTCTTTAATGAAAATTTAACTCCTATTTTTGGTTAAAAATCGATATTTTTTAGTTGAAAATGTATGGATTTTGTTGAAAATTCTTTTGTTCAGTTAAAAATCAAATTCTTTTAAAGAAAAATATAATTTAAATTCAAATTTTTTGTCGAAAATTAAGATTCTTGCTTGAAAATTCATCTTTTCGGTTGAAAACTGAACTATTTTGTTGCAAATTTAACTATTTGGTTAAAAATTCATGTAAATGGTTAAAAAATCGTCTTTTTTGTTGCAAAATTGATATTTTTGGTTGAAAATTACTTTTTTCAACTGAAAATTGAACTATTCCATTTTTAATTGTATGTTTATCTTTTTGAGTTAAAAATTTACCTTTATGGTTAAAAGTTCATGTATTTTGTTAAAAATTAAACTATTTTGGTAGATAATCAAAATCCTTGGTTAAAAATTTATATTTTTTAGATGAAAGTTCACGTATTTTGCTGCAAATTTGTATTTTGTAGGAAATTCAACAATTTTGTTAAAAAGCCATTTTTTATTGGAAATTCAACTGTTTCGTTAAAAATTCGTCTTTTTAGGTTGAAAATTAAACTATCTTGGTTGGAAATTCTTTTCTTCAGTTGAAAATTTAAGTTAAAAAATAAATTTTTAACATAAAAATTTAACTGTTCCATTTTTTGTAGAAATGTCTTTTTTAGTTAAAAATTAATTTATTTTGTTGAGATTTCGCTTTTTGTCAAAAATTAAGAAACTTGCTTAAAAATTCATATTTTTGGTTGGAAACTGAATTATTTTACTGAAAATTTAACTATTCAGTTAAAAATTCATGTAGTTGGTTAAAAATTCATCTTTTTGTTAAATAATTTCTCTTTTTAGTGAAAAATTGAAATATTTTGGAGAAAAAAATCAACTATTTGGTTGAAAATTCGGTGCTATTTTTTATTTGTTTAAAATAATATTTTTTACTAATAATTTTTTCACTTAAAATTCAATTTTTAGTTTTGGATGCATCAGTCTATTTGAAAATCCAACTATTTAGTTAAAAATTTAACTATTTTGTTGAAATTCGTTTTTTCGTTAAAAAAATTAACTTGTTGAATTAAAAATGTAACTATTCCATTTTAGGTTAACAATTGATCTCTTTTAGTTAAAAATTTAACTATTTCTCTCAAAAATTATATTTTTTAGTTGAAAATTCAACTTCTTGGTTGAAAATTATTCTACATTGAAAAAAATTTAATAATTTTGTGAAATTCCTTTTTTTCAGTTCAAAATTCACCTTTTTTGTAGAAAATTCGTCTACTTGTGTTAAAAGTTCAACTACTTTAGTAAAAAATTCAATTATTTGGTAGAAAATTAACTTTTCTGTTGAAAATTCAACTACTTGGTTGGAAGTTGAACTACTTTATTAAAAATTCAATTTTTTGTTTTGGATGCATCATTTTAGTTGAAAATTCAACTATTTAGTTAAAAATGTAACTATTTTGTTGAAATTCGTTTTTTTGTTAAAAAATTAACTTGTTGAATTAAAAATGTGACTATTCCATTTTTGGTTAACAATTTATCTTTTTCAGGTTAAATTTAACTATTTCTCTCAAAAGTGATATTTTTTAGTTGAAAAATCAACTTCTTCGTTGAAAATTAATCTACGTTGAAAAAAAATTTGATAATTTTCGGAAATTCATTTTTTTTTTTTGAAAATTACTTGGATGGAAGCTCAACTACTTTGTTTGAAATTTATTTTAAGTTGAAAAAAATATCACATTTTGCCGCACCTGTGCCTTGTATAATTTAAATTTAAAAGCATTTTATATTAAAAAAATTATATTTCTATTCGTAATTGCAATTTTTCTTAAAAACTCAAAAATACATAAAACGTTTCATTTTCTATAGTATGCTACTATTATACTATTGAACGAGTTTTCAAATTCCAAAAATGTTATATTCCAAAAATTTACTGAAAAATCGAATGGATTGACAGAGAGGGAAAGGAAGTCATGAAATTTTAGTATAATAGGTCTAGTACGACGGCTCCCATCCAAGTATAACCGAGTCAAGCGCTGCTTAACTTCAGTGATCAAACAAGAAGCCTTAAACAATTCCATGTGTCCAAGCGGACTGTGAAATGTATTTAATTTTAGTAATTTGTATTTAAAATACTCTAAATAATTTCCTAATGCTTTTTTATTCTTTCAAAAATATGCCTTATTAAGAAAAAATGTGTGATAAAAACATTTTAATTAAAATAATAATTAAATCATTAGTGTAGTTAATATGAGGAAACCATAGGAATATTAAAAAAAATTTCATCCCCTCAATAAAAAATTTTTCTTTGCTTCCTAGGAGGCTACAAAAGCTGAATTATATATGAAAATAAAAAATGAAACGTGTTTTCAACAAAATAAGTAAATTTCCAACCAAAGAGATAAATCTTCAACCAGAAAAATGAATTTTTTACAAAGTAGTTCAAAATAGCTGAATTTCGAACAAAATAACGAAGTTGTGAACATATTTTAATTTTTTACCAAGTAAATTAATTTTTGTCCTATAATGAGGAATCCTTAATCAAAAAGACAAATATTTTACCAAAAGACGAATTTTTAAATAAAATACATTAATTTTCAACGAAGTAGTAGAATTTTCGACTGAAAAGAGAAATTTGCAACCAAAAATAGAACAGTTAAATTTTCAGTGAAAAAAACTAATCTTTAACAACGAAACGACGAATGATAAACGAGTTAAATTTACCGAAAAAATACGAATTTTTGACAAAATAGTTGAATGTTCAACCAAATAGATGAATTTTCAAATACAAAAAGATTAATTTTCTACACAAATAAACGAATTTTCAAACAAATAGTTAAATTTTCAAATTGAAAATTTAATTTGTAGCCAAATAGTTTAATTTTTTACCACAGTATTTGAATTTTAAACCAAAAATATGAATTTTTAACCAAAAACTATAAATTTTCAAACAAAAAGATGAATTTTGTACCAAAAAGGTCGATTTTTTAACAAAATACATGAATCTTCAATCATAAAAGATCAGTTTTCAATTTCAAATATAATTTTTAACCAAAATAAAATACTTAAATTTTCTGTGAAGAAAATTAATTCATATTTTTAAAAAACGAATTCTTAACAAAATAATTACATTTTCAACAAAAAAAATCATTTTCAACTAAAATGTTGAATCTTAAAAAAATATTAATTTTAAAGAAATGAGTACAACATTCAACGAAATAGTTGAATTTTTCAACAAAGTTGTTACCAACTATTAGCAAAAAATTATTGCTAAGTAAATTTCAGTCTATTCCAAATGAAAAACGCAATTTTCAGTTGACGAATACATTGTACGAGAAAAATTTGTTCATAACATTATTAATAACAATAGTGCATTGTTTTCGAAGTGTCTAAAAAAATTAAAAAATTTGTTATTACTAGTTAACTACGTTAAAAAAATAAATTTTAAATGCTAAAAAAAGCCAAACCCATTTGTTAAAAAGGCATTGATTTTTATTTATAAATACATAACATGATGGAAATTAGTTTAAAAAGCTTTTTGTGGGTAATTCTGTGACCAATCTATTTAGATTATTGAATTTTCCAATCAGAAAAAGAAAACAATCCAAAATATTTAAATATATTTCTAAAAATTGCTAAAATGCAATAAATTGTTTTTACAAAAATTTAAATAAAAAGAAATACTTCTTTGAAGAAAATTGAGGTAAAATTATGTAAACTCAATTTAAAGAAATGGATTTTATTGAAATAGAAAGAAATTGTTGTTGCTTTTCGTTAATGCCTATTGTATAATTTGAAAAATTGAAGGAAAGAATCTTGCCAAATTCACAGACGTAATGAAGAAACGAGTTTCAGTTGATTAGGATTCATTAATTAAAAATTTTATTATTACATTTTCAGTAAGAATAATTAATTTTCATACAAAAAAAAAAAAAAAAAAAAAAAAAAAAAAACTGTTAAATCAAACAAAAAATACAAATTTTCAATAAAAGAATTACATTTTCAGTAAGAATAATTAATTTTGATCCAAGAAAAAGAAAAAACTCTTGAATTAAACCAAAAAATACAAATTTTCAATATAAGAATTACATTTTCAACCAAGAAAGATTTTTTAAATAATGAAAAAAAAAATCTCCTCTGAAATGTTGAGTTCTTAAATTATAAAGACGAATTTTTGGAAAAAAGTTGAATTTACAACTCAAAAATATGCATTTTCTACCAAAATGATTGATTTTTCGACTTATAAAGACGAAAAAGATCCACTTTCTAGCAAAAATCAAATAGCTACATTTTTAATGTAAAAAATTCATTTTCAACAAAAAAAAAGGAATTTTCAACCAAATTTGTTAAATTTCTAACCAAAGGAATGAACTTTTAACTAAAATGCTGCATCTTCAATAAAAAAAATTCTAACCAATTAAAATAATTTTTCAATAAAATAGTTCAATTTTGAACCAAACAGATGAATTTTCAACCAAAAAGATTGAATGTCTATGAAAAAAAAGATTCGACGAAAAATTGAATAGCTAAATTTTCAGTTGAAAAAATTAATTTTCAATCAAAAAAAAACTAATTTTTAACCAAAAGAATGAAATTTCAAGCAAAAAAGAATAATTTTTAACAAAATATATAAATTTTCAACCAAATATTTGAATGTTTTATAGAATTTTCAACCTAATAGTTGAATTTGTAACCAGAAAATTTATATTGGTACAAACAAAATAACAATTTTTCAACAAAATAGATGAATTTTCAACTGAAAAAGATAAGTTTTTGACAATAATAGAATAGTTTCATTTGAAGTTAGAGAAAAAAGTTTGTGAACCATTCAAATCAATTTTTCAAACAAACAGATGAATTTTCAACCAAAAATATTAAATGTCTATATAAAAAAATTTTGCTGAAAAATGGAATAGTTAAATTTTTAGTTAAAAAAAAATTAATTTTCAATTTAAAAAAACAAGTACTTTTCAACAAAATACATGAATTTTCAAACAAATATTTTTATTTTTAATGAAATTTTTAACCAAAAATGTTAATTTTCTACAGAAAAAAGACCAATTTTCAACAAAAAATAGAATGTCTATAAAAAAAATTTTTTGAGAAAAAAATTTTGTTGAATTTTTAGTTTAAAAAATTGATTTTCAATAAAAACACTAATTTTCAACTATAGAAAAATTAATTTTCAATGAAAAAAATAATTTTCTACCAAAAAAGGATCATCTTTAACAAAATACATGAATTTTCAACTAAATATTTCAATTTTTAATGGAATTTTCAAAATAATAGTTGAATTTTCAACCAAAAAGGTGAATTAGTCACCAAGAAGATTAACATTCTATCACATATTTTCAAACAAATATGCAGTTGAATTTTTAACTGAAGAAGATTAATGTTCAAACAAACATGATATAGTTAAATTTTTAGTTAAAAAATTAATTTTCAATAGAAAAAAATATAATTTTGAACCAAAGAAATTAGTTTTCTACCAAAAAAGAATAATTTTTAATGAAGGACATGAATTTTTAACCAAATAGTTGAATTTTCAACTGGAGAAGATAAATGTTCAACCAAACATGGAATAGTTAAATTTTCAGTTGGAAAAATAATTTAAAAAAATAATAATAAAATAGTTGAATTTTGAAAAAAATAAAAGATTTTTTAACTAAAATGGTGAATTATGAAAAAAAATACATTTTTAACAAATAAGTTCCATTTAGTACATTTTTTTAACGAAGGAGTAATTAGTGCGCGAGTAGCGCGCACAATTTTCTAGTTATTTGAAATTTACATTTGTGAAAGAAGGTATTTCTTTCTTTGAATTGTAAAAGCAATCATTCATTTAGAAAAAATAAAATAAAATGATTTATTTATTTTTCACCCTAAAGGACCCTTAAGCCTAATTTTTTAAAATTTGAATGTTCAATAAATAAATAATTGTTGAACTCTTATAAATTGTGCAATTCAAACACTTACAAAAATATGTAAATCCACGCTATAATTTTCAATTCTCTAAATTAAAGGATGAATCATAAAATGCGAGCTCATAGATGCATAATCTTCATTATTCACCTCTGACGTCACTTTTCAGTCCCTAGGGAGTAAAAAGTACTTTTTACTCCCTAGGGAGTAAAAAGTAGAGCTTTAGCCCCGCTTCATAGGCGACGAAAAGGGCTGAAATCATGCATGTGTCATAAAAAATTCTTTATCATGAAAAAAATCAGAAAAAGAGAGAATTCATTGAGATGTTATTGATAAAGAGAGAAGGTAACATATAAATATATTTTATCGAATTAAACTGAATCAATTTTTTCATACCTTTAGTTATTCCCTATAAATAATCCCTGATGAGGAGGTCTAAATTGGCCTCGAAACATGTTGGTCCCCTCGTTGTTTTGGAAGTTTATTTTTTAATCATGAATCTTTTTCTTGCTTATTTTGCGAAAATTATTCACGATAAAATGGATTTCTTTTCAATCTGACTTAAAAATTTTAAAAAGCTGTTCTTAAAAATGACAATTGTTTATTGTCACCGAAATGTCTTCAAAAATTTAGAAGTTACTTATTTACAGTTGATTGCGTTGAAAGAACCAAGTTTTTACGTCCAAAAATAGCCAAAAAGCCGAATTGTTTATAAAAATTAACATGTACATCAATTCATTATTCATGTTTCTTAGGTAAATGTGCATGAATTCTGAACAATAGCACGTAGAATCGTATATTTCAAAAATTCAAGAAAAATACACTCCAGGTCTCACAGAAGCCGGTCCGGTTTTATAATTCCTAGAACTGCTGGTCCACGCAGTTTCTCAGCGGACAGGAAGAGAGACGGTTGCGACTCTCGCCTCGGAAGGACCGCAGTGCGCGAGTACTCAGTCGAGTATATTGCGCAATATTATGCATTTCAATTGGAAACAGTTCTGAAACTATTATTATATGGGACTTTGAGTGTAGAGTGTAAACGAAAATGCTACTCGCTGTTACGCATTATTACGCGGCATTACACCATTATTAGGCTTTATTGCGCATTATTACGCGATTATTACGCGTGAAGTGTTCCAAGTAATACGCAAGTAAATTCTGTTCAGTTGTCGCGGATGTTTTACGCGGACTTTATTATATGCATATTCGCAAGCGAGCGAAAAGGAGGAACTGGTGAATGACGTGGTGGGGCGGTGGGCGGGAGGGGGGGGGGGGGTGAGAGGAGAGAACGCGCGTCATTCAAACGTACCGTTCTATGAAATCAAAGGCCACATTGTCACCGGAATTACTTCCATTCGGAAACGACGTATTCAGCGTGCCGCGCACGTGGAATTAACCCTATTTGTTTGCCGCCTTCGAGTCGCGTGTAATGAAGCCACTATTTATTCGCTCGAGGATCCTCGAGAGTTCGCGCTGCTTCAAAGACTTTACTTTCAAAATGTATTCCCGTAACACTTTTCATCTCCGCCCGGGATTCACAAATCGTCTTCCTTGATATATCATTCACGGAATTCGAGGGGGAAGCAACTCTGGTAATCCCCCTGGCGAAAGTATCGGATAGGAATTCTATCCGAACCAATCCGAAGTCATCCGGATCATTCCGGAATCTGTATCCGAACCAATCCGAGTTAATTCGAACCAATCCGAGTTAATTCGAACCAATCAGAAAAAATTTCTACATTTTGTTCTATCCAAATCGGTCAAAAATTAATCCGACTCAATCTGGTTCAATCCGAACTTCTAATCCGAATAAATCCGAACCAAATTTTCAATCCGAATGAATCTGAACTCGGATTGACCTGAAACGATTTGCAGTCCGAATGAATCCAATTCAATCCGAACTCGGATTCATTCGGATTTATTCGGATTGGAAATTCAGTGTATATCAATCCGAGTTCGGATTGACTCGGATTCATTTGGACTGGAACTTTGGTTCGGATTGGTTCGTTTTGGAGTTCGGATTGAACCGGATTGAGTCGGATTAAATTTTAAACGATTTTGGTCAAACGAAATGTAGAACTTTTTTCGGATTGGTTCGAATTGACTCGGATTGGTTCGGATACAGAGTCCGGAATGATTCGGATTGGTTCGGAAAGAATTCCTATCCGATACTTTCGCCAAGGCCGCTCGACCATTCGTTTATCCAACTAAAAGTAACATATTCATACTTACGGCTAAACGCAAACATTTATTTTAATTCATGACATTCATTCTAAACATCCTTTAACAGAACAGAGCAAAAAATTGCAAAATAAATGAATTTTGAAAAAAAATATTTAAATTTTGCGCTAAAAAATATCAATTTTGAAAAAAAATGGAATGATTAAACTTCAAGTTGAAAAAATTAATTTTCAACCAAAAATAACGGATTTTCAAGAAAATAGTTCTATTTTCAAACTAAGTGATGAATTTTCAACTAAAATGATGAATCTTCAATTGGAATAGTTGAATTTTAAACCAAAAAGATGAGTTTTCAACTAAAACAATGAATCTTCAACTGAATTAGTGGAATTTTGAACAAAAAAATAATTTTTGCTAAAAAAGTTGAAAAAATTACTTTCCACAAAAAAACTATCTTTAAAAAAAAAAAAAACTAACTTTCAAAAAAATAGTTACATTTTCAAACAAACTGATAAATTTTTAAATAAAATAGTGAATCTTCAACTAGAATAGTTGCATTTTTGACCAAAGAGATGAATTTTCAACTAAAAAGGTGATTTTACAACCAAAAATTGAATAATTAAATTTTTAGTCAAAAAATGAATATTAATTTTGAATTTTTGACCAAAGAGATGAATTTTCAACTAAAAAGATAATTTTTCAACCAAAAATTGAATAATTACATTTTTAGTCAAAAAATGAATATTCAACCAAAGAGATACATTTTTAATCAAATATTTTTTAATCAAATAGCTCAGATTTCAACCAAAGAAATGAATTTTGAATTAAAATTATGAATCTCCAACAACAACAAAATTAATTTTTCACAAAAAAATTTAACTTTCAACCAAGTAATTTTATTTGCAACCTATAAAATGAATTTTCAACTAAAATAATAAATATTTAACTGAAATACTTGAATTTTTAACGGAAAAGAAGTATTTTTAAACAAGAAGATTAAATTGCAAATAAGAAGATAATTTTCAACAACAAAAAATCGATTTTTAACAAAATTGTGCATTTTCAACGAAAATAGTTGAATTTTCGATTAAAAAAGACAAATTCTCATCCAAATTGTTACATTTTGAACGAGAAAAGTTCAATTTTCAACCAAAAATGGACATTAAACTTTTCGGTTGAAGGAATGAATTTTCAACCAGACTGATGAATTTTCCACTAAAATGAACAATCTTCAACTGGAATAGTTGAATTTATACTAAGATGCTGAATTTTCAAACGAAGATTAATTCTCTACAAAAAAGGAAAATTTTTCACAAAGTACATAAATTTTCAAACAACTAGTTTCCGTTCTGAATAAAAAATATAAATTTTCAACCAAATGGTTTGATTTTCATCCAACTACTGAAATAGTTACATTTTTAGTAAAAAAAACTTATTTTCAATAAACCAAAAAATAATTTTTAGCATAAGTGTTTAACTTTTAACCAAGTAGTAGAATTTTTAACTACAGAAAGATGAATTTGCAATGAACAATGTAACAAAAATCCGAATCCGAATTATAATTCTTTAAGGCCATGTGACGAGTGGGTCACGTGACCGGATTCCTACCTTACCGACACTTTTTTTATTTGTAAACTTATTTTCACACGAATAACCACATGGAGATAAAAATTTGGGATAATAAATAAGAAGCACTAAGAAAGGTGGGCCTGGTCCTCAATTTTAATAATCATGAAAAAAAAAAAAAATTATTTACAAAAAAACTTTTTTCATAATTATAAAAATTTAGGACCAGAACCACCTTTTTTAGTGCTTCTTATTTATCATCACAAATTTTCAACTCGATGTGGCTATTCGTTTGAAAATGAGTTTAAAAATAAAAAAAGTGTCGGTAAGGTAGGAATCCGGTCACGTGACCCACTCGTCACATGCCCTTAAAGAAATTCACGTTCCATGTCAAAAATGCCCTGTTCGAAGTGAAATTATATTTCTGAAAATAATAAAAATTCAATAATAAATTATGATTTAATTAGAGTAAACTGAGATAATTTGAAAAATCTAGGATCTATAAACCGTAAATAAGTAAATAAATCCGCAACCTAATAAACACACTTATATGCCCTGCGACTGTAGATAAAGTAGAAATCACTTTTCTAAATTGACAAAAATTATTAAAATAATGAAAACTTGAATTTTGCTATGATCAGAAGTTAATTCACGGGTTTTCAATTAAATTCCCGGTCATTTCCCGGTCAATAAATTTCCCGGTCTTCCCCTGTTTCCCGGTCAAGTAGCCACCCTGCGACCAAAATTATGAATCTTCAGCAAAAAAATGTATGTTTAAAAAAGTAGTTCAACTTTTAACAAAATGGTAGAATTTTTCTGTCTAAAAAAGATAAATTGTTAACGAAAAATGTAATAGTTGATATAATAACCAAAAAAGATTTCAATTAAATATAAACAACAGTAGAAATTATTTATAAAAGACGATTTTTCAACAAAATAAGCTATCTGTAAACCAAATAGTTGAATTTTCTACGAAAACAGGGGAATCTTCAACCGAAAAGACGAATTATTATTAATTTTTGGCTTAAAAATTCAACAATTTGTTAGAAAATTAAACTTTATGGTGGAAAATATACTTTTCTTGTTGAAAATTCATATTTTCCGTTAAAATTCAACCATTTGTTTAAAAATTAAACTATTTCAATTAAAATTTAACTATTTGGTCAAAAATTAACTTTTTCCTTGGAAAATGTTATATTTTGGGGTTGAAAACTCACATGTTCTTTTTGGCTTCAAAATTCTTCAATTTTGTTGAAAATTCGTCTTTTCTGGTAAAACAGGAATCTGCTTGATAGAAAATTCATCTTTTTGGTTAAAAATTCAACTATTTGGTTAAAAATTAATTTTTTTTTAAATTGTACTAGTTGCTTGAAAGTTTAACTACTTTGTTGATAAATTTTGTTATCAAGATTCACTTTTCCGTTGAAAATTTAACTTTTTTGTTGAAAAATCATGTATTTTGTTGCAAATTTATCTTTTTCAGTAGAAAATTTATATTCTTTATTGAAAATTCACACTTTTTGTTTAGAATGCAACTATTTGGTGAAAAATTGATCTGATTTGTAGGAAATTCCAAAATTTAGTTGAAAAGTCTTTTTTTCCATCGAAAACTCAACTGTTTTGATGAAAGTTCGACTCTTAGGATGAAAATTCAACTATTTTGTTCAAAAAAACAACAAATTGGTTTAAATTTAAATTAATTTCTAAAGAACCAATTTTTGGTTTTTCGTAAAGATTTATCATTTTAATTGAAAATTCGTATTTTCGGGTTAAAAATGGAACTGTTTTGTAGAAAATTCGTCTTTTTGGCTTAAAAATTCAACAATTTGTTAGAAAATTAAACTTTATTGTGGAAAATATACTTTTCTAGTTGAAAATTCATATTTTCCGTTAAAAATTCAACCACTTGGTTGAAAATTAAACTATTTTAATGAAAATTTAACTATTTGGTCAAAAATTGACTTTTTCCTTGGAAAATGTTATATTTTGGGGTTGAAAACTCACATGTTCTTTTTGGCTTCAAAATTCTACAATTTTGTTGAAAATTCGTCTTTTTTGGTAAAACAGGAATCTGCTTGATGGAAAATTCATCTTTTTGGTTAAAAATTTAACTATTTGGTTAAAAATTAATTTTTTTTTATTGAAAATTGTACTACTCGGTTGAAAGTTGAACTGATTTGTTGAAAAAATTGTTGATCAAGATTCACCTCTTTCGTTAAAAATTAAACTTTTTTATTGAAAAATCATGTATTTTGTTGCAAATTTTTTCGGTGGAAAATTAATATTCTTCATTGAAAATTCACACTTTTTTTTTAAATGCAACTATTTGGTGAAAAATTGATCTGATTTGTAGGAAATTAAAAAATTTGGTTAAGAAGTCTTTTTTTCCTTCGAAAACTCAACTGTTTCCATGAAAATTCGACTCTTAGGTTGAAAATTCAACTATTTTGTTAGCAAATTCATTTCACTGGTTGAAAATTAAATTATATTGTTAAAAATTAGTTTTTTAATTAATTATTTAAACTGAAAATTTAGCTATTCTATTTTTACTGTAACATTCATATTTCCTAGTTAAAAATTCAAGTGCTTGGTTAAAAATGCATGTATTTTGTTAAAAAATCGTTTCTTGGGGTAAAAATTCATTTTTCAAACTGAAAATTAAACTGTTTCATTTTTGGTCAAAATTTCGTTTTTTTCTTAGAAAATTAGGATTCTTCCTCGAAAATTCATCTTTCAGTTTCAAAACTTAACTACTTTGTTAAAAATTCGTCCTTTGTGTTAGAAAATTAATCTTCTTGCTTAAAAATTCATCTTTTTGGTGAAAAAATTAACTACTTTGTTTAAAATTGGTCCTTCTTTTTGGTTGAAAATTCATTTTTTAATTGAAATTTCAACTATTTAATTTTTTATTGTAAATTTATCTCTTTTAGTGGAAAATTCAACTATTTAGTTTAAATTCATGTATTTTGTTTCAAATTGGTCTTTTTCGAAAAAATGAATTGTTCTTCATTGAAAATTTTACTACTTGATTAAAAATTGAACTACTTTGTTAACAATTCATCCCTTTAGTTGAAAATTCGATTTCTTTTAGTAAAAACTTAATTTTTGTATTACAAATATAAATATTTTTGGTTCCAAATTTATTTATTTTTTAGTTAAAAATGCAACGACTTGATTGAAAATGCATGTATTTTGTTGGAAATAAATCTATGTTATAAAACTTTTAACAATTTTTAGAATTATTGGATGATAATTTTCTATCACTAAACATTACTAGGAACATAATTTGACGAAATCGAAGAGAAAAAGCGATTTCTTTGGGCTTTGAAATGTACACACTGGGCGTTTGTTTATATAATTTGTTTATAAAATCTATAAAAAATATCGGATGATAATTTTCCTTTATTAAACATCACTGACGTGGGTGTGGTGAGCCCACACTTGTAGTTATTTACTACATAAGAAACTATCCACCTAGAAACACTACCCGAATCGGGTAGTGTCACGCCTATCCTGAAAGGGAAATGGCTTAATGGTTTACTACTACTACTGGCGACATAATTAGAGGAAAATTAGGAAAAACGATTTCTTTCTGCCATTAAATGTCCACACTGGGCATTTGTTTATAATATTTGTTTATAAAATCAACAAGAAATATTGGATGTCAAATTTTTATGATCGGGTATTATTTTGTTGATGAAAGCAAGTGATTTCAAGGCAAGAGTTTACTTTGCAAAGGAAGAATCCATAGTGTAGACTATTTGTTTAGTTAATTTGTTTATAACAATTAACTTAACAATGTCATAATTTTTTTTGCTTTCGACTACACACATTGTTAATGTGTGATATCTCGGAGAAAAAAAAATCGGTTCGGGGTGATCAAAATTGGAAATGGAAGATAAAAAGGAGTACTAAACGATGGCTGTAGCAGTTTTTAGGAAAAAAATTGTTGATCGTGTTATATTGCCTCAAATCATCCCGAACCGATTTTTTTTCTCCGCGATATCACACATTAACCATTCCGTTTCTCTTCACCTTGCATTGTTCCACAATGCATTGTGGAACTGAAATGCTTAATGTGTGATATCTCGGAGAAAGAAAATCGGTTCGGGATAATTTGAGGCAATATAACACGATCATCAATTTTTTTCCTGAAAACTGCTAACGCCATCGTTTAGTACTCCTTCTTATCTTCCATTTCCAATTTTGATCACCCCGAACCGATTTTTTTTCTCCGAGATATCACACATGAAGCATTTCAGTTCCAGAATGCATTGTGGAACAATGCAAGGCAAAGAGAAACTGAATGGTTAGTGTTTGATATCTCGGAGAAAAAAAATCGGTTCGGGGTGATCAAAATTGGAAATGGAAGATAAAAAGGAGTACTAAACGATGGCTGTAGCAGTTTTTAGGGAAAAAAATTGTTGATCGTGTTATATTGCCTGAAATCATCCCGAACCGATTTTTTTTCTCCGAGATATCACACATTAACCATTCCGTTTCTCTTCACCTTGCATTGTTCCACAATGCATTGTGGAACTGAAATGCTTAATGTGTGATATCTCGGAGAACAAAAATCAGTTCGGGATAATTTGAGGCAATATAACACGATCAACAATTTTTTTCC
>CAKNYM010049003.1:151622-166136 GCA_932195095.1 Andricus curvator
ATCCTTTGATTGTCACATTGAGAAATCACTCCCGACTCTTTTGTTTTTAGAAAGAACCACTTCATTTTTACCGGGAAGGTCACACGTGTTTGGTTTCGTTTTCCGATCTAGTCAATTTTTAGACGCCAAATTGTCTTCTAATTGACTTTTGTTGATGAAGAGAAGGATGAAATTTCGATTTTTAATCCGGTGAAGATTAGGTTAATCCAAGGTTTTAATCCCAAATCCAGTGAGGGTAAAGATGGAACCGGTAAAACACAAAACATGACACTCACGAACGTCCTCGTGCCGCGGCCCGCATGCAACTGATTGGAGAAACCGGCCTCGCGGTCGTGTTGAGTTGCCTACCCCCTCCGCTTCAACCCTTGCCACCGACAACAGACGCGCAATTGCACTTCAAGTTAAATGCAATCAAAGGGTTGCAGAATCGCGATGAGATCATTTACCTATGGTATCGTCCACATTATGGTTGTCCAAATTTCTTTTTCTGGAATTTTCATGCCAATCGCCCCCAAATTTGTTCAAGTCGACAAAAAAATATATACGTTTTTTTTTTTTTTGAAAAAAATAGGGGATACCGGGGCGAGGTGCGCCCCGGGGCACATTGGGGATGGAATGTTCAAAACCACATAGAGGTCACAAATCTTGACCGAAGTCAATAATTCTTTTTTAGAAATGTTACTAATTGAATTTTGAAGAGACTTACATTGCCTAAATGTCAAAATTAATTTTTTTAAATTATAAAACTTATGAAACCTCATCCATCAACATTGAATTCGAGACTCACATTCCTGAAACCAACTAACCCTAGACCACGAATCCCAACCCATAATCCCTAAAAACATAAACCACTCAGCAGAAGAAACAAATGAAGATCGGAAAACAAAATATAAATTAAATTTGTACTTTGTAATGAAATTTTTTATTTATCAACATTGTAACTATATTATAATAATAGTGTGTATTTTTTCTAATTGACCAGAATGAAAAACCAATAATAAAGTAAATTTAAAAAAAAATTGAAAATCTGTCAGTCAAAGCGGATGATGCATTATTAAAGTTTATATAAAAAAGGTTTCAACGTTGGGTTTAGGGTTTATGGGTTTAGTGTTTATGGGTTGGGATTTGTAGGTTTAGGGTTAGTGGGGTAAGGGTTTATGGGTTTACGGTTTATGGGTCTAGACTTTATGGGTCGACATTTGTGGATTTAGGGTTAGTGGGTTTAGGGTTAATGGGATTAGGGTTTATGGTTTAAGGGTCTAGGGTTTATGGGTTTAGGTTTTATGGGTTTAGGGTTTATAGGTTAAGGATATATGGGTTTAGGGTTCATTGGTTGGGATTTGGTTTAGTTGCTTTCAGAAATGTGAGTCTCGAGTTCAATGTTCAGGGTTTTTTGCATAAGGTTTCATAAGTTTTCTAATTTAAAAAAATTAATTTAAAAATTTGGGCGATGTGAGTCTCTTCGAAATTCATTTAGTAACATTTCAAAAAAAAATTACTCAATTCGGTCAAGATTTGTGACCTCTAGGTGGTTTTGAACTAAAATTAGTGCTCTATCCCTAGTGTGCGGGGCCAGCGCGTCCTGGGGCTACGTGCGTCCTGGGGCTACGTGCGTCCCGGGGCACAGTGGGAAAAAATGACTTTTTTGGTTCAAAATAACGTACAGCCTACAAATATTGACCGATTTGGACAAAAAAAATTTGAAGAAAAGCTGATAAGATTTCTAAGTGAATTGTCGAGTCTGATTTTTGAATTAGGGTTTCAATTTTTTTATAAACAAACAAATATAACAAAAAAATGGCTATTTTGTCTATTTAACGTTTCCGGTGCTCGTTATAGCAGGAAAATTGTTGATATCGCCTAAGTTTCATAGAGTAACATTAGTTAAAGATGTTCCAATATTATAAAATAAACAAAAACAATTTTTATAAACAAATTAATTGTTGAAAAAATGTTTTGTACGATTTTCCATAATTATACGTTTTTTTAAGTTATTTTGCAAAAAATTTAAATGGAAAAAATATTATATTAAAAAGATTTTCTCTTAAGATTATAATTGTTTATATTAAAAACAAACTTAATGAACAAATGCAGTAATCAGGCATTTTTCGATAGAAAAATTCGTTTTTTTCGATGTCAATTTTCTTAATTAGAAGCTTTATGATAATTTTAGCAAAATTCATATTTTTTTGATTTTTTAAAACAAATTTAATAAACAAATGCATTATTTGGGAATTTGTCGGTAGAATAATTTTTTTTTAATGTCAGTCATTTCAGTTGGGAACTTCATGACAATTTGAGCAACATTCATGATGAGATGATAAATTTCATGATTTTTTAAACAAATTTAATAAACAAATACCTTTATCAGACATTTGTTGACAGAAAAATTCGTTTTCTTCGATGTCAATTTTTTAAATTGGGAACTTCATGATAATTTCAGCAAAATTCATAACTTTTTGATCAATTTTATAATTTTTATCAACACATTTAACACACAAATGCATTATTCGGGCATCTGTCGACGGGAAAATTCGTTTTTTTATGTCAGTCTTTTTATTTGGGAACTTCATGATAATTTCAGCAAAATTCATAATGATTTAATAAATTTTATGTTTTTTTAAACAAATTGAAGAAACAAATAGACAAAAATGGAAGGAAAAGGTCATTCTACTCGATCCTGAAGCTGCAGACTTATTAAAGAATGTAAGTAATGAGAAACTTAAACTGAAAGGACTGAGATTGAAGAAGAAAAACTTTTTCGTCCACAAATATCCAAATAATGCATATGTTTAATATATTTGTTTAAAACAGCATAGACTTTATCAACTAAGTATGAGTGTTGATGAAATTATCATTAAGTTGCCAGTTAAAAAAACTGACTTCAGAAAAAAAAAACAATTTTTTCATCGACAGATGCCCGAATAATGCATTTGTTTATTAAATTTGTTCTTAGAAAAGCATTAAATTTAGTAACCAATTATGAATTTGCTGAAATCATGATGAAGTTCCCAATTAAAAAGACTAATATAGAAAAAAAAGAATTTTTTCGTCGACAGATGCCCGAATAATGCTATTTGTTTTCCAAAATCATAAAATTGATCAAATCATCATGAATGTTGCTGAATTTATTATGAAGATCCCAATTAAAAAGTCTGACATAAAAAAAACGAATTTTTCCGTCGACAGATTCCCCTAGTAATGGATTTGTTTATTAAATTTGTTTAAAAAAATCATAAAATTGATCAAAAAGTTATGAGTTTTGCTGAAGTTCTCATGAAGTTCCTAATTAAAAAAGTTGACATAGAAAAAAGCGCATTTTTCTGTCGACAAATGCCTGATTAATGCATTTGTTTATTCAATTTGTTTAAAAAAAATCATAAGACCAATCAACAAATTTTGAATTTTGCTCAAATTATCATAAAGTTCTTAATTAAAAAAAACTGATATGGAAAAAAAACGAATTTTTCTATATAAAAATGCCTGATTACTGCATTTGTTCATTAAATTTGTTTGTAATATAAACAATTATGATCTTAAGAGAAAATTTTTTCAAAATCATATTGTTTCCGTTAAAATTTCTTGCAATATAACTTAAGAAAACATATAACTATGAAAAATCGTAGAAAACATTTTTTCAACAAATAATTTGTTTATAAACTTTTTTTTTATTAATTGTATAATGTTGGAACATCTTTAACTAATGGTACTTTATGTAACTTAGACGATTTCAAAATTTTCCTGTTATTGACGAGCACCGGGAACGTCAAATAGAAAAAATGGCCATTTTTCTCGCCATATTTGTTTCTTTATACAGAAATTGAAAAACAAATTCAAAAATCAGGCTCGAAACTCTCTTAGAAATTTCTAACGAGATAGTTAGATTTTGAACCAAAGAAATGAATTGTCAACCAAAACGATAAATTTGTCCCCAAGAAGATTAATATTCTACCACAAAAAACAAATTTTCAACAAAATGCATACATTTACAATCAAATAGTTGATTTTTAAAATGAAAAAAGTAAATTTTCAACCAAACACGGAGTAGTTAAATTTTGAGTTCAAGAATTAATTAAAAAAAAAAGAATTTTGAAGAAAATAATTAAATTTTTAATCAAATAAATGAATTTGCAAGTATAATTATAAATCTTCAATACAAAAAATTATTTTGAATTAGTTAGTTGAATATTCGAACAAAAAGATGAATTTTCAATCGTAAAGATAAATTTTCAACTAAAATGGAATAGTTGTATTTTCAGTTAAGAAAATTAATTTTTGACAAAAAAAAAAAAAACGAATTTTGGACAAAATGCATGCATTTTCGACGGAACAGTTGATTTTTTAAATAAAAAAGATAAATTTACAACCAGAAACATAGTAGTTGAATTTTCAATTCAAGAATCAATTAAAAAAAAAAACAATAATTTTCAAAAAAATAGTTAAATTTTTATCCAAAGAAATGAATTTTCAACTATAATGATGAATCTTTAATTAAAAATTGATTTTCAATCAAGTAGTTAAATTTTCGACCAAAAAGATGAATTTTCAACCATGAAGATTAATTTCCTATCAAGTAAAAAAGACGAATTTTCTGCAAAGCACTTAAATTTTCAACCTGAAAATATAAGAATTTCCAATGAAAAAGTTAATTTACGGCCAAATAGTTGAATTTGGAACTAAACTGATGAATTTTCAACAAAAAGTGCACTTTTTACAAAGTAGTTCAAATTTGATCGAAGTAGTTGAATTTCGAATTCGAACAAAAGAGACGAATTATCAAAAAAATACTTGAATCCTCAAACAAAAAAGATTAATTTTCAAGCAAGCAGTTACCGTTTCAACCAAAAAAGATGAATTTTCAACAAAATAGTTGAATTTTCAACTGCATATGATATTGTATTATATAGTATCATATAGTATCATAGTGCATCATTACAGTGTATCATAGTGTAACTTGGTATATCAAGATGTATATCATATTATACTATATTATATTGTATCATATCATATGATACTGCATCATATTTCATCATATTACATCATACTGTTCGATATTGTATCATAGTGTATCATATAGTGTGACAGTGTATCATGTTGCACAATACTATATTATATTGTACCATGTTGTATCATATTTATTGTATTGCATCATATTCTGTATTTTCATCATATTGTATGATATTGTATGACATTGTATTAGGATGTATTATATTGTATCATATAATATAATATGATATTGTATCATACTGTATCATGTCGTATAATATTGTGTCATATAGTGTGGAAGTGTATCATACTGCAGCATATTTTGCCCACTGTATCATATTAAATCGCATTGCATTATATTGCATGATGCTGTATCATATTCTATCATAGTATATGATATTGTATCACACTGTATGGTATTGAATCATATTGTATCATTTTGCATCATATTGTATCATATGTATTATCATAGTGCATCATTACAATGTATCATAGTGTAACTTGGTACATCATGATGTATATTATATCATACTGTATCATATTGTATAATACTGCAGCATATTGTATCATATCATATAATAATGTATAATATTATATCATACTGTTTCATATTGTATCATACTGTATCATATAGTGTGATAGTGTACCATGTTGTACAATACTATATTATATTATACTATGCTGTGTCATATTTATTGTATTGCATCATATTGCGTCCTTTTGAATTATATTGTATGATACTGTATCATAATCCATCATATTATATGATATTGTATCACACTCTATTAGGATATATCATATTGTATCATATAATATGATATTGTAGCATACTGTATCATATTGCATTGTATCGTATCATATTGTGTCATATAGTGTGATACTGTAGCATATTGTGCATTGTTGTATCATATTACATCGCTTACCATTATATTGTATGATACTGTATCATATTCTATCATAGTACATGATATTGTATTACATTGTATGGTATTGCATCATATTGTATCACTTTGTATCATATTGTATCATATTGTGTCGTTACCGTTACCCGTGGAGCCTTACCTGTGTAGCCTTACCTGTGAAGCCTTACCCTTACCTAGTTTTGCGAGTTCACACCATGTCATAAGAAGTTATCACTTCAAAAACTGAGTTTTAGATAAAAAAATTAATTTTACACCAAGAAAACGAAGTTCAGAGAAAAATAGTTGAATGTTTTAATAAATAATTTGATTTTTAACGAGATAGTCTAATTTTCTACTACAGTAGTTGAATTTTGAAGCAGAAATATGAATTTTCAACAAAAAAGGTAATGTTTAACCAAATAGTTAAATTTTCTACCAAATTGTTGAATTTTTAAGCTAAAAATACTAATTTTCTACAAACAACTGAATTTTCAAACCGAAAATACTGATTTTCAACAAAAATTTTTTTTACGACCAAATAGTTGAATTTTCAACTGAAATGATGAATCTTCAACAAAAAAAAAGGATGAATATTTTACAAAATAGTTTAACATTAAATCACCGAAATGTCGCAAATTGTCACAAAGGATGAGGGCGAGTGAAAAATGACTAAAAATAGCTACAAAATATATGAGGACGTTCCCTCATATTTCTTTTGTATGGAAAATTGGTTTCGTAACCTATGAAGCCGTAAATAAGTCACTCAAGCGTCCCCCTCCCATACTTTTCCTCTCCTAGTTCCCCTAGTTTCCCCACAAACCCCTACCTAATGACTCCTCTATTAGTCCCCCCCCCCCACGAACTTCAACTTTCGCTTCCCCTTCCTTTGCCAACTTCTTCCTCTTCTACTTCCCCTTTTCCTCACTCCCGAAGCTAATACTCCCCTCTACAGCTATCACTTTCCCTCTCCCAATTACACACACTACCCTTCCTACCCTTCCCTTCACTTCCCTCGCTAGCGCCACCGTCACTTTTAATAATTTCCGCTACTTATCCGAACTTCTTGTGCCTTCCAGTACTTCCGTGACTTCCCCTACTTCTCCAGACTAATTCCCCCTTTACATACCCTCTCCTCATTTTCCATAACTTCCCTACCCTCATTTTCCCTACTTTTCACCTTTATTTGCACAAACTTCCCCTATTTCCCCTGAATCTCCTCATTTCCCATAACTCTCCTACCCTCATTTTCCCTACTTCTCCCCCTTATTTTCACAAACTCCCCCTATTTTCCCCTAATTTGCTCTACTTTACGACCCCTCATTTCTCCTCGCTTCCCCTACTTACTCTCCCCTCCCCAGGGTGAAATGTGCTACAGGGATAAGAAAGCCTAAAAATTGAGAAAACCCCGAAAGTACTAAAGTAAAGAATCCAAGACCCCTCGGGACATTTAACACGTTCCGCAAGTGCGGCATGGCACTCTCTCGGTGCAGTGAAAAGTGAAAACCACTTCCCCACAGCCACACAGCAGCGGCGCGGCGCGCTGTTAGCATTGTTATCACCACCCCAGATATCATCGTCCCGTTGTTGATTCATTCAAAGCGTTGAAAGAAACCTTGGCCCCCCTCCGCGGGTTCGCCGTCGCCAAATCTATTTCTCCGAATGTGTTATACATTCACTCATACATTCATACTCATTCCATACGTATATAGTCAAGTACACCTATATAGGTTTCACACACTTACACGATAGGCGTTCAGAATGGGATACGCTCTCTACTCGTTTTGTAACGCGAATGAAAGGTTGCATTGGGGAAGTTTGATAGGGAAAGAAAATTACTTTTTTTCTCCAGCCTCAAAAATATACTATCAAATGTGTTGTATTCGTACACCCATTGAACAAAATGCGATATAGAGCTTCTCCAATCACCTACCCTCGTTCCTTTGTGCCTTCGAAATCTCCAGTTAGGATCTAATGCAATCGTCAAAAATACATTTTTCAATCAAACAAATTCTTTCTCTACTTCATCCATTTTCATAATTACAATTCCTTTGTGGAGAAAATACTTTGAAGTTTAATAGCGAAGCAAGTCATGGAAATGATGGTCAAAATAAAAGATGCGATAATTCTTTTTGAAACTTTTCGGTCACTGTTTGGACCCTCATCAGTCAAAAAACGTTTATTAAGTCTGTAAAAAACATACAAATAATGTAGAAAATATTCACATAATAAAATAAATGATAATTAATGAAAATTGAAATTTTGAGTAAAATAAAGAGAAGGGTTGTCTCGTAAAAGAAGGCCCTCAATTTTAAATCTATATCACAAGCAATAAATATTGCTTGTGTCCGAGTGAAAATGTAACAGAAAGCAAAAAACATGACTCAACAGAGATAAATATTGAGAGAAAACAACACCTTTAACAACATAAAATTTCAAATTTTGTAAGAGGTTTGTAAACGTCAAGAAATCAGTTATTTTCATATCTGAGATTAACAGTATTTGATTCTTTGTTGATAAAAAAGTTTTTAACAATAGTCTACGAGCTCTAATGTTCTCTAATGATAGAATTCCAAAATTATTCAAATCATAGTTATGGCCGGTATCAATATAGTGTTTAGTAAGAGCAGTATGAGCAGCTTCATCAGGATTGGAAATGGAATATCTATGGAACACCGGATATTTTATTTTTGTAAATTGGATCTTTGAGATTGTGGAAAAACTTTTTTTTGTTCAATTTTTCCCGATAAACCTTTCATATATGGACATACTGTTGAATCAACATTAGGGTGGTCCAAAAATCTCTTTTTCGAATTTTTATTGATGATGCCCGGACATTTGATCGAATCCACACAAAAATAAATCCATTTTTTTTGTTTAAAAAAAAATGATATTTAGATGTGGTGCAAGCCCCATGAAGTTTAACACGTATTTCCTATAAGAAAAAAAAGACGTTTTTGTAAATTTTATTCCGAATCCTCAATATTAGCTGAATCGAGTTGAAACTCAACATTTCTCTTCACAATTAGCAATAGAATACGAATGGAATATTACTTTTCAAATATCACCCCCAGAAGTCTATTTTATAGGGTCCCAAGAAAACGCTTTTTTAAATGCAAATTGTTTCAAATACATAAAATACTACTTTATACTGATAGATGTTCAAATAAATTGTTTAAACAATTTATCATTGTTTTTTTGAAATTTTCTCTTAGAATGAGGATAGAAAGTCGCGGTTTTTTCAAAACTTTTCCACTTTCTGTCCAGTTTTCAATTAGAGAGAGGTAACAGTTCAGTAAAGTTAACAAATATAATTGTTGAAACAATTTATTATTTTTGTTAATGATATTCTCTTGAAATAATGCTAGAAAATTGCAGTTTTCTCTGAAATTTTCCACTTTTTGTTCACTTTTCACTTGGAGTGAGTTAAATAATTAATTAAAGTTAACAAAATTATTGGTTTAAATAATTTATTATTATTAATTATAATATTCTGAAATGTACAACTATTTGTCTACTTCTCATATAGGGTGAGTTGATAATTAATTCAATTCAGCGAAAATAATTATTTCAACAAATTATTATTGTTTATAACTATCTCCTTTTGTATTAATGCAATATGTTTGCGGTTGCTTCTGAAATTTTTAACACTTTACGCACTTTTTACTTAGTAAAGTAATAAATAATGCAAGCTAACAAACATAGTTCTTTAAACAAGTGATTATTATTGACAACTATATTCTCTTAGAGTAATGGTAGAAAGTTGCTTTCTTATGAAATCGTTAGTTGTGCTTTGACTTTTCAGTTATGCACAAATAATAAGTGAACCTCAACAAGAAATAGCATTTTACTTTTTTAAGTGAATTATTTTTGCTCTTTTCGTAATGTTTAAAAAAAAAATTAATTTGAACAAAACATCTATCTGACACAAGAGAAAAAAAACAAAGAATCGAATAATTAGAAGAAGGTTGGAGAACTAGGTGTGTAAATGACTTGTAAATGTTTTGTTTTAAATTACAACAAGAAGTTTATTGCAAAGCGTAAAAGACAAATGTTGAATTGAACATATTTTCATACCAGCCCCCCCTCCAGCAAAATATATTCACGGTAAAGAAAGAGATTGTTTAAAATATGTTTCTCTCTAATGTTTATTTATCATTTGTCCATAACTAAGAAGGAAAAGCAAATCTAAACATTTCAGAAAAAACCGCATCTTTCTAACACTTGCCTGAAAGAAAATAGTTATGAACAATAATAAATTGGTTAGACAACTTTTTTTATCAACTCGCATTAATTATTACCTCACTAAGTGAAAAGTTGGCAAAAAGTTAAAAACTTCAGAATAAAACCGCAACTATCTTGCATTGATATAGATGAAGATAGTCATTGACAATAATAATTTTTTTTTTAAATTATTTTTGTTAACTTGAATTAATTATTACTTCACTCTAATTGAAAAATGTATAGAAGTTGAAAAAAAACTGCAATTTGTAGCATTATTCGAAGATAATATTATTAACAATTATAATAAATTGTTTGAACAATGATGTTTGTTGAAATTAATAAACTATTACCTCTCTCTGATTGAAAATTGGACAAAAGGTGGAAAATTTTTGAAAAAACCGGGACTTTCTATCTCCATTCAAAGATAAAATTACTAAAAACAATAATAAATTGTTTACAAAATTTATGTAAGCAACTGATTATCTGTATAAAGTAGTGTTTTATGTATCAGAAACAATTTCCATTAAAAAACCCGCAAATTTAATCATAATTAGCGCGAAAAACCTGCAAAAATCATTTTTTCACTTATGGAGTTTTTTTGAGACCCTATAAAACAGACTTATGGTGGCGAGATGAAGAAAAATGTTGTGTTTCAACTCGATTTAGCTAATATTGAGGATTCTGAATAAAATGTACAAACATCTAACTTTTTCTAATGGGAAATACGTGTTAAACTTCAGGGGACCATACTAATCAACATATATGGGGAAACCATCATTTTTTTAAGGTATCTCTGATTAAATTTATGTTTTTGACTCTAAATTCTGGATCTGAAATTCTAAGAATTCTGTAAAATAAACCTATGACCGAACCAATTTTATGGCAATTAGGATGAAAAGTGTTAAAATTTACATAACGAACAGATCAAGTTTTCTTAAACTAATTTTTTAATTTCAGAATCTTTCAAAATTCTAAAAGGAAATTTTTTAAATTGTATGCAAATTTTTTAAATACCTAAAAATTATTGAGTATTCCTTGACATTTATTAAAACTCTTGAAGAAAATTAAAATCTTATTTAAGTAATTAATCACAAAATAATAAAGAAATTAGAATAGTTTGACTACTTTTCGACGAATACGCTCGATTTTTGTTGACGAAATCGAATAAGAAAGCATCATAGCAAAGAGTTATCGAAAAGACATTATTAATGGATTCCGTACACAAAAATTGAGCGTCTTCTTTGAAAAATAGCCAAATCCTGAATTTTCTCATAAATATTATTTAAGTAATCGACAATTTTGGTCGATTTTGAGAATATCATAGTGAAAAGTCATCGCAAAAACATTCATATTTGATTGCGTAAAAAAGTTGAGCTTTTTCGGAGAAAATTAGCCAAGCGCTGATTTTGTTTATGAAAATTGTTGAAATAATTAATAATTCTTGTAAATTTGCAAAGTATCATAGCAGAAAATCACAGATAAGATATTCTTAGTTGATTCCGTGAACAAAAATTGAGCTTATTCCTTGAAAAATAGGCAAACCCTGAATTTTTTAGAATATTGTTTAAGTAATCGACAATTTTTGTCGATGATGAAAAGATCATTGCAAAAAGTCATCGCAAAAACATTCTTAGTTGATTCCGTAAAAAATTTGAGCCTATACGGTGAAAATTAGCCAAGCTCTGAATTTGTTTATCAAAATTGTTGACATAATTAATAATTCTTGTAAATTCGTAAAGGATCACAGCAAAAAAATCATCAAAGAGACATTGTTAGTTGATTCCGTAAAAAAAAATTCAGCGTATTCCTTGAAAAATAGCCAAACCCTGAATTTTTTTATGAATATTGTGTAAGTAATTGACAGTTTTTGTAGATTTCAAAAATATTATAGAGAGAAGGCATGGAAAAAATATTTTTAGTTCATTCCGTAAAAAAGTTGAACCTATTCGGTGAAAATTAGTCAAGGTCTAAATTGGTTCATGAAACTTGTCGAAATTAATAATAATTTTGGTAAATTCGTAAAGCATCATAGGGAAAAATCATTGAAAAGACATTCTTAGTCGAATCCGTAAAGAAAAATTGAGCGTATTCCTTGAAAAATAGCCAAACTATGACTTTGTTAATGAATATTGTTCAAGTAATCGACAATTATTTTCGATTTCGACAATATCATAGCCAAAAGTAATCGTGATAACATGCTCAGCTGATTCCGTAAAAAAGTTGAGCCTATTTGATGGAAATTAGCCAAGCTCTGAATTTTGTTCATGAAAATTGTTGAAATAATTAATAATAATAAACAAAAATTGAGCGTACATATTCTTCGAAAAATAGCCAAACCCTAATTTTTTATGAATATTGTTTAAATAATCAACAATTTTTGTTGATTTTGAAAATATATATCATAGCGTAAAGTCATCGCAAAAACATTCATAGTTGATTCCGTAAAAAAGTTGAGCTTTTTCGGTGAAAATTAGCCAAGCCCTGAATTTTTTTATGAAAATCGATGAAATTATTATTAATTCTTGTAAATTTGTAAAGCATCATAGCAAAAAATCATCAAAAAGACATTCTTAGTTGATTTCGTGAACAAAAATTGAGTGTATTCTTTGAAAAATAGCCAAGCCCTGAATTTGTTTATAAAAATTGTTTAAAAGATTGCCAAGTAGCATCTATTAGTTATAATCGCAATGAAACAATGATTTCTCTCACATTTCATACCAAAACTCTGTATTCGAATGGGCTAAACATTATTGTTAGATCGTCTTAGCACAGATATAAGACCTTCTTTTATAAATCCGAAAAGCTTTTTGAAAAAATGGTATTTTAAACAATTTTTTAAATGTTAATTTTGTTGTTGAATTAAAAATGAGCCTAATTTTTTTACCAAAAATCCAAACGTCTAAATCTTTTCGAAATTTAAAAATATTTAATTTAATTAAGAAACGTCTACTTCAAAATTTGTTTGCCCCACTGTGGTTTGATGAATCTCAGTCCACCTCTGTTCGCCAGGATCTTTATGACCAAAAACACCTTTGGGTTCATCTCCGAAATATCTAGGTGCTTCATTTTTTCAAACAATTACATTATGTTTAAATGTTCAACAATTTTCATAAACAAATTGAGCGCCTCATCGAAAAGAAGAAAGCAACTTTGGATTTGCCTCGAAAATATCTAAGTAAGCTTTTGTTATTTTTACACAATGTTCTTTACAATTTTTCTCCCCATTCAACAGAGATGTAAATTTTCGGGGCTCAATATATGGATTTGAAATTTTTGTAATTAATTATAAACAAACGTCTGATCGAAAAACGGAAAACATCTTTGGATTTTCTCCGAAATATCTAGGTGTGCCTTTTCTGGTTGTTTAAACAATTTTTTTAAACAGTTACATTATTTTTTAATCTTCTACTATTGTTATAAATAAAGTAAACATTTAATCGTAAATCCAAAAACACCTTTGGATTCTGCTCCGAAATATCTAGCTGCGCTTTTTTTAAAAGCCATTTTTCAAATAGTTGAATCATTTGTTAATAATTTTAAACTTTGCAAAGAATGATCATGAAACTAAGTGGCCAATCTAAAAATCAAAAACACCTTTGGACTCGCCTTCGAAATATAAGTTTATATATAGATTGTTTATAACGATTGCAGTACATTAAAAAGAATGCAAATATTTAAATAATGTTTTACAAAATAAAACAAAAACGGCCACCTGGATTTTTCGTGGACAAATCCAAAGGTGTAAGTGAGGGGGGGGGGGGGAGTAAGTAAAATGAGAGGTGGGAAAATAGGGAAAGTGCGTACAAATTAGGGGAGAGGAAGAAGGGTTGAATCGGAAATGAGGTGGTTGGAAGTAGGAGAGGGGATCAAAGGAAATTAGAGAAGCGGAAGTGAAGGGAAATTATGGAAGGAAAGTAAGAGAGGCAAAGTAAAGAAAACAGGAGTTGAACAGGGGTAAATTAAGGGAGGCTAAGTACGGGAAATGATAGGAGGGAAATTGGGGGAAATTAGGGAAGGAGAGAAGGTGAATTTAGGGGAAAGGAGGCAAATGAAGTAGGGGAAATATGGAAGGGGAATAAGGGATGAGTGGCAGCAGTGGAAGTGAGGGGTGGGAAACTAAGGAAAGTGAAGTTTAATGAGGTAAGAGGATGTAGACGAAGTGAGTGTAAGTGAAGGGGAAGTATGAGGATTGGTTAGAAATAAGGGTGAGTGGTGGAGGGGAAATGATGGTTGGATAAGTGTAGTAGAAGTAGGAGAGTGTTAACTGGAGAAGCGAGGAGATGGGGAAGTAGTAGAGGAAGAAGTTGGAGAAGTGGTGGGGGTGGAGTGTGAAGTGCTAAGTATGAAGTGTGAAGTGGGAAGTGTGAAGTGTGAAGTGTGAAGTGTGAAGTGTGAAGTGTGAAGT
>CAKNYM010049003.1:171293-192691 GCA_932195095.1 Andricus curvator
AAAAAAAAAAAAAAAGTTTCAACTTTGTTGTTGAATAACAAATTTCTAAACCATTCAAAGAAAAATCTAATTACACAAATCTTTTCAAAATTCAAAAAGCTTTTATTCAACAAAAAAAGACCGTTTAAATCGGATGAAAAGTGTAGGCCAAAAATTGATTTTTTCACGGGTACTTTTTATGCCCCACTGTGCAGCGCCAGAAGATTTTTCCACACGGGGTGGCTACATGTCTGATTTGAAATGGATTTGGCCTCAGTAAAGTCTTAATTGTCTTAAAGTTAAAGGTAGCCTATTTTTCTTTATAGCAACAGTAACATATTGTTATGGGCTTTTGATAAAAATGTACTCAGTGTGCTAATAATGCCATTGAGTTGTTTTCCTTTTAAACACTATGGTCATAAACCTGTACCCTTAAGGAAGGGGAGGACTGTATGGAATATGGGTGAAGGCACCCACACTGCTTTGGGAAGACAATTGCTAGGAAAGGAAAAGAATGGTTCCGTAAATGTGGTGGCGGAATAAAAGAATACGGAATAAGAATGGGTAGTGGTTTGTATATATATATAGGGAGGGATTCAGGAGAGAGCGGCGAGGCGCGGCGGGGGTGGCACCAAGCACCTATACATTTAAATAAATAGCGTTTCATTATAACTTTTGTGCGCGCGTTACTGTCCGCCTGACAATGCCTGAAACAAAGCGCCCTTCTATTGTTTGCGAAATAAAAGACCGCCGGCCCCTCAACATGGCTGCCGACGACGCGACGCGACGACTTCTATACGCGTCCTGCCGCCCGTCTACATCTTCCCTTGCATCCTTCTTAATTCTCTTTTTCAACCCTTACACACGCAACATGAAATTTTTCCGAAAAAACTGTTGGTAGGATGAACAATAAAAAAATTGACATCTCTTTTTATTTCTCAAATCTAAATATTTAAATCTTTTTTGGCAAAAAAATAAACTTTACTGAAAATTCAGTATTTAATTTACCCCGTATATTCTCTTCCGCAAAAATGAAAAAATAATTTTTCATCTGCGCATGCACTGAAAAGCGCGGGCCTATTTAAAATTATATAACAAGCACATCGTGGGTGTGGTGAGCCCACACTTGTAGTTATTTATAACTACAAGAAAAACCTAGAAACACTACCCGAATCGGGTAGTGTCACGCCTACCCTGAAAGGGAAATGGTTTAATGGTATATATATATACTTGCACCTACAGTTGGGAATGGAAATAGGGGATTGGAAGTATGATAACAGAAGTAGGGAGAGAAAGTAGGAGGGAGGGAAAGTGAGAAATGTTGGGGAAGTATGTGAGAGGGACTTGGAGGCGAAGAAGTAGGCAAAGTAGGAGAGGTAAGTAAAAGTAAAGGAAGGGACGCTCGGAAAGGGAGGGAAATTAAGCACGAAGAAGTAGAGGATCGGAAGTAAGAGATGGGAAGTAGGAGGAGAGAGGAAGCAAGATGGGAGGGGAAGTAATTAGAGGGAAAGTAGAAAAAGCTCGGAAGGGTGGGTAAGTGGGAAGTGGTGCAGAAAAAGTAGTGAAAGTGGGGAAGTAGGGGAGGAAAGGCTGGGAAATGGAACATGTTTGAAAGCAACCGAAAGTATGAGTTCTTTTGGAGACTTTTTGTACAGAACTCTTTTTCTGCCTCGACTGATTCCGATGTTTTTTAAGTTAACGATGCATCTTTTACTTTATTATACAGAATAAATAATATAACATTGGGAAAAATGTAAGAAAGAAACTAAAACGATAGCAATTTATTATTCTTGAATGGAAGATAATGCAAATGAGATGTAACAGTGGGGATGGGAATAGGGGAATGGAAATAGGGCAACGAAAGTAGGAGAAGGAAGTTAAGGGGTGGATTCTGGCGGGAGAGGAAGCAGGAAATGTTAGGAAAGTAAGTGAGAGGGAAGTGGCGGGAAAGTATGTAAAGTAGGGGAGGTAAGTGGAAGTAAAGAAGAGAATGCAAGGAACAGGATGGGAAGTGGGATAGAAGAAGTAGGAAGTAGGGGATGGTAAGGAGGAGAGGAGTGTAAGTAATGGGGGGAGAAGTAGGAGATGATGTTGGAAAGTGAGGGGAAGTGAGGAGAAAGTGGGGAGAAGTCGGAAAAGGAGGAGAAGTAGTTGATGGGTGTGGAAGTGAGAGAGGGGACGCAATGGATGGGACACAAAACACTGGGGTTTCTGTTAGAACCGATGTTTGGCTCCATTTAATTAATTTTGGTTCTTTCTTGACTAACAATTTTTAATAAATTGAAAATTCAACTATTTAGTTGAACATTCTTCTTTTTGATTTAAAAATTAATTTATTTTTGTAGAAATTTCATCTTTTTGGTTGGAAATGCAACTGTTTGGTTAAAAATTATTCCTGTTTGCTCAAAAATGATTTTTTTTGTTAAAAATTTACATTCTGCATTTGAAAATTTAACTTTTTGGTCGAACTCATATTTTTGGTTATAAAATTCAAAAATGTAGCAGAAAATGCAAATATTTGGTCGAGAGTTGAACTACTTTGTTAAAAATTCATTTTTGTGTATTGAAGATTCATCATTTGAGTTAAAAATTCATTTTTTGGTTAAAAATTTAATGATTTTGTTAAAAATTCGTTTGTTTTTAATTGATGATAGTTTTCTCAACTGACAATTCAAATATTTTATTTTTGATTAAAAATTTATTGTTTTTAGTTCGACATTCAACTATTTGGTTAGAAATTCATGTACTTTGTTAAAAATTTACCCTTTCTAGTAGAAAATGAATCCGCTTAGTTTAAAATTTAACTTTTTGTTTGAAAGTTCATACATTTTGTGATATGTAGAAAAATCGTTTTTTTGGTGCTAAATTCAAATAATTTCATTTAAAATTAAATTCTTTTTTTTAGTTAAAATATATTCTATTACAGTTTGTGTTAAAAATTCATCTTTTCAGGTTGAAAATGTAACTGCTTGGCTAAAATTTCAAATATTTTCTTCAAAATGTAGTTTTTTGGTTGGAGATTCATAATTTCAGTTTAAAATTCATATCGGTGGCTAAAAATTAAACCACCTGGTTGAGAATACGTTTTTTTTGGTGAAAAATTAATTTTTATATCTAAAAATTTAACTATTTAGTTAAAGACTCAACTCGTTGAAAATTAAATATTTTTGTTAATAATTCAGGTTTTCGGTTTGGAAATTCAACAGTTTTGTAGATAATTCGTCTTTTTGGCTTGGAACTCAACGATTTAGTAGAAAATTCAACTGTTTTATAGAAAGTTCGTTTTTTTATTGAAAATTCATGCATTTTGCTGGAAATTCGTCTTTTTGATAAAAAATTAATCTTCTTGGCTGAAAATTTAATTATTTCGTTAAAGATTTATATAATTTGTCTCTTTGATTTGAAATTCATCTCTATTGGTAAAAATTTAATTGTGTTTTTGTTAAAAATTAAAATATTTTCTCAGCTAAAATATCAGTTATTACCATTTTTATTTTTTTTTTAAATAATACTTTTATTATATTTATCGGAAATTGTCGGTACCTTCACAACAACAATTTTTTTCAGATCCTTAAAAAACTTTGTATTGAATACATTTTACTTTTAACTGAAATAATATAGAAATATGTAGTTGTTTGAAAAAATTTTCAACTTAATTGTTCAAACAATTCCAATTTGTGTGAACAATTTTTTTTTCTAAACAAACAAAATTTTCGCTTTTTCTGACTAACATGAAATAGTTAGTTAATCATTCGCGTTGGTTTTCGGTTTATATTACACATTTAAAGTTATTCGGAAAAATTGTAAATATTTCATTGTATATTGTTGGAAAAAATTGTCTAAACAAATGAAAATTGAAAAAAAAAAAATTATAAGTAGGTAAGGATAAGTTTCAACATAAGAGGGAATAATGAAATTTATTGAAAAATTTGAAAAAATTGAACTTTTTTCTATTATTCCAGTCAAATGTTACATTTTAGCAATAACAATTATTAAAAGAATCCAAACAATAGAGTGATATTTTTTTTATTTTTTTAAAAAGAGTGTTTATACAAATGGTAATTGTTAAAAAAAATTGCAGGTTATTGGTAAAAATAGCGGACATGCCAGAATTCTGTCTATTTTTTTGATAAATGTGCAAAAAGACTACATTCCTCTGCTTCATTCCACTCGAGAGTTACATTTAAATCAATCAAATATGGTTTATGCAGTAAAAAGTTGTTGCGATAAATAAAAATGTTTTAAACAATTATTAATTAAAAAAAATATATTAGACTGTTTATTTCATCCCAAAAAATGATCTGTCATAAACAACGACGCAAAAGAAACATTTACTACCAATAACCGCACAATACTCAATCATCGTTTAGAGGGTAATTTTTGGGGCAAGCAGTAAGTGAATGGGTAAGGGAGTTTAAAATAAGAAATCAATCTATATGTCACATTCGGGGAAGTGATTTCGATTGGATATTTTGATTTTCCCCATACAATTCTTATAGGGAAATAAAGTAGCCCAGGGGCACCAGTTGATATTGTCCGATCGAAAAGAAAATACATCTTCACTTCTTTTGGGCACCTCCCAAAATGAGATATTCTCCCAAACGATGTTTGTACATTGCCTTTTTTGAACCACCCTAATAAGACATGTATCTCACAAAAGACTTACCAAACGAATCTTCTGAAGTGGTTACGTTACGGAAACATACATGGGTGAAATCTTGCTGAAGGCTGTTTCAGATGGGGAAGGAAGGATACGGAGGAGAAATCAGGTTTAGTATAGCAGGAGTGTGGCCTGAGGTAGTTACGAACTTAATGAAGCTGTTTTCCGTTTAATTAGAATCCTGAGGTGATCCTCCTATTCTTAGGAGCGTCTCGCGGTTAATCCTTCCAGGCGATATTAAGGCGCTAGCCGTTCCTTACTTCATGACGTGAGCACAATATACCGAATATATTTCCATCGAGCTCCTCCACTTGAGGGATTAAACCCTTCCTTCGCAAACTTGATTAAGCAATTGTTAAAACCATCATCTCCCTGATATTCATTTAATCACAATCTCCAGGTTTTTTATTTAAAATTTTCATTTTATCCACAATTGTCAGATATATTTATCTTCATCATCAATGGTTATATTGTTAGCTAATTTTCCTAGCTTTTCTAGATGAATCATTCTAGATACAAAACAGCCACCAAGTTTGTAAAATGCCGATTGTAAATTATATTTCTTCTAAATATTTCTTGGCTAATAGGACATAAAGAAGAAAGAATAGAAGAAAAAACTATAAACAATATTATGTAGTGCATTGTATTGTTTTACTTCGATATCATATTTTTAGCCTACTAATGCATCCTAAATTTTTGTTGAATTGCAGAACAATTTAAATTATTTTGCAAATTATTTCATGTTTTCATACATGTTGTCCATTTTTCAGGAACTGGATACAGCAGATTTAGAAAACATGACAAATGTATCATTTTTAGGAGTTTAGTCGATCTATAGCCAACAATATTAAATAGATTCGTATATCCGTATCAAGATAAATCGACTAGAATCAGCTGCAGTGACCTTTTTCAGGAAATTTTGATTCGATAATTATTTCTATAGTTATTTCAATGTTTATACTAAATTGACTAGATTATTATTTATATTGTTATAAATGGACAGGACTTCTAAGTTCCAAAGCACTGAGTTTATCTAAATGTAACCTTTTGCACTCTACCATTTCTTGCCAAAGTTCAAGAGTTTTTTTCAGACTTTCCTAAACATGGTTCTGTGATAAGCTTTTTAGAATGTATCATTCCTTTAGCCATCTTCCAAATCAATACCTCGTGTGTTCCTCCAAAAGCCACTTAGCCACTTTCCAATAGCATACGTAGCCGAAGCTTACGAGGCTACGCAGTATGATGCAGGTTCGTTGAGGGCTCATGTAGTCCCACTTTTTGCAAGCATAATAGCTTTATTACCTTCAATGTCCTCGTGTCCAGGAAACCAGATCAGGTTGGTCCAGGTTTCACCGGACACTTCGAGAAGTTCTTGTAGGTAACTCCAGACAAGTCTCAATGTAAAATCCTCTGATTGGAGAGGTTTCAAAGCAGCTTGGCTATCGTAGCATATGTAAATGTGGTGATTAACAAACCCACGTTTACGAAGCTCATCTAGGCAGGTCTTAATAGCCACGATTTAAGCTTGAAACGTGGTAGGAAATTTTCCCTGTGTGAATGTAATTTCAGCATTAGGTGTCATCCCAAATACTCCAGCTCCATAGCCAAGAAAGTGTTTAGAGTTGTCTGTATACCAGACGAGTCCTCTCGTTGTAAATAAATTGCTTCTCTTTTCATCTTGCCATTCGTCTCTTTTTGGGAAAATCACCTTCAAGGGCTTTATGAACAAGTATTCTTTCAGCTCATAATTAGAATGCATGCAAAGGATTTAATCCCCCGTCAATATGCTTTTTACAGTATCATGCATGAATTAGAAGGTGCATCGGTGGTATACCTAAGATAGATTTCAATGCCGCTTGCAATACGGGTTGTTCTCCAGTAATTGTCAGACAAAATACCCTTTCTAGGCTCTCCAGCATACGTATAACCAGTAAACTACCTTGGGTTTGAGACCCCAAGTTTTTCCAATTGCGCCTCTGCAAACCTGAAAGGCTGCTTTGGTCTTTTTTCACTACCGCATCAACATGTAGTTTCTAGGTTATTTTAAGGTAAAAAACGCCTAAATACTTAGCTGATGTGGAGAAGTCATATAATGCCATAGAATTTAGAGTTCTCGAGAGTTCAACTTAAGTTTGCTCATGTTTTGCTGTTACCAGGATAGCAAGGTCATCTACATACCCTTGTGTGTAAAATCCTGATTCATTTAACGTACGAATTAAATCATACATAACGAGTGCCCACAGCGTGGCAGATAAGACGCATCCACCTATTAACAGCAGTACCTACACCATGCTCCTCTGCAGAATTGAATATGGATTCCATGGGGATATTACGGAAGACCTCGATGTCTAGAAACGCTGCAATCGCTACATCTCCTCTTCACCCTCCCGGGTGAAAGTATTTTGTCTTGATTTCGTCTTGAATGTCTTCAATATGTCTACAAGACCATGATGTCAGGTTCTGTCTCACCAGCTAGATATTGGCGATATACAGACTTCTCTTGCATTTATGGCTGTAGCTTTGCCAAGACAACACCAAGTAGACTTGTCATGTGACACGGAAGGATAATTTATGTTTTGGTTTTATTACTACCGGCAGGATCTGCTATTTCAGACAGGTTGGGACCAAACAGTTGACATCTACTAAGAATTAAAATTTCACAACCAATAAAACTTGTAATTTTAGGATAAATGATTTCTAAATCAAAAATTTTAAACCTGTCTGTCTCAACAACTACAGACATATAAAATTTTCCATGAAAAGATTAAAACTGTCAGTTTCTACAAGTATCTAGTGAACTGTTGGAGATAGGAAAAAATGGAAATGTTTAGATTCGCCATTCAAAGAACATAATTATTTCTGATAAACAAAATGATTAATACAAAAAAAAATAAATACCATGAACATAAACAATATAAACATTCAGTAAAATTCAAAGCGGATTAGTGATGACCTTCGGAGGCTTTGAGATCCTTTTGGCTTGCCTTCGAGTTATAAATCTCTCAGGTCATTTCCAAGTGAACTAATCTCTTGTCAACATACATTTTTATCTTTAAGTCGAAAATATTCGTCTTAAGGCATCAAAAATAGTCTGGTTCCGTCTCACGAGCTAAACATACAGCATAACTTGAAATTGTTTAGGATAAGTCTTAACCCAAGACAAAATCAAGACCAAATATTTTTACACATGCTGCTTTTTGAATGTGTGTCAGCGCTAGATTTGCGTTTCTGCGAGGCAAATTGATTACTATGAAGGGGTTCATCCGGTAAGATTTCCTGCTTCATATGAAAATCGACTAACTTTTTCCATCTTGTTAACATGAAAGAAGTTTGACTAATTGGTCTCAATGGTTTCGCCTCATAGTAGGAATCTCTTTCCGGCTTTGGTATAAAAATCGCTTTGGCCTTTTTTGATTCCACAGGGGTATATCCCAAAGCTATGCATGCCCTGAAAATGTTACACAATGGTCCCATCAAAACATCCAAACCTTCTTGAATTATCGCCAGGAATATACCATCTACCCCATCGGCCTTGAATGGTTTGAAACGCCGAACAAACCACTTAATTTTTAATTCTGTTATCATCCGGCTTGCCATCCTCCAGTCATTCCCGCTGGTCCTATGATCTGGGATCCGGGAAATCCAGGTTCGGAACAAGGAAAGTGCACCTGCAGGAGGTGTTTTTGGATGTCGGTAGCCGTTTCTGTCATGTCATCTGTTGGCAAATCAATTATTATATAATAATCATATAATAATCAATTAAATCAATTCCCTGTTGATATATAGGGCTTTTCTCCAAGGCTGTCTTTCCCTTCTTCATTACAGATCATTATATAAAGCTTGAACCTCCATGGTGACGTCATTAATATGAAAATCCCCCCTCCCTTTTAAGTGAAAATTTTTCCTTTGATTTCATTTGATAAATGCCTAAAATAAAACATAATATAACATAACATACTTTTTTTAACATACCCAAATTGCTCTCAAAGCAGGGGAACTAGGGTATTTTTTTGCAATAATAGGGTAATAAATTCTTTTCAATAATATCAATCTATAGGTACTATATGGCATTCAATATAAAATGCTTAAGATTTCAAGTGAAATTTTTGCATTTTCAACAAAATAGTTGATTTTTCAAATAAAGAAGATTAATTTTCTACCAGAACAGATTAACTTTATACCAAAAAAGGAATTGAGTTTGCAAGCCAAGAAGTGGAATGTATTAGAAAACAGATGACTTTCAAACCCAAAAAGATGATTTTTCAACCAAATATTTGAATTTTCTACAAACAAACCATATAATTTTCGAACGAGCAATCGCATTTACCAAAAAAATTGATGAAATTTCAAGCAAAAGAGACGATTTTGTCTACTTTTCTACCAAAAAATGATGAATTTTCGATCCAAAAAAGAGGAATTTTGAATTTAAAATTATGAATATTCCATCCAGCAAAAAAATTTTTAACGAAACAGTTGAATTATCGACAAAATAATCAAATTATCAACAAAATAGTTTAATTTTTTACAAAATAATTAAATTTTCAACAAAATAGTTGAATTTTTCACTAAAATGATAAAACTTCAACCACAACAATTTTGAACAAAAAAAAGTTCGATTTGACTAAAAAAGGTAAGTTTTCAACAAAATAGTTTCAACTCAAAAAATATGATTACTTTTTAACCAAGCAATTGCATTTTTAATTGAAAAATGTAAAATGTCTACCAAAAGAGATGAATTTTTAATCCAAAAAAACCAAATTGCTGAATTTTTAAACCAAAAATGCGAAAATATGAATTTTCAACCGAAAGGTTAATTTTCGACCAAATAGTTAAATTTTCTATCAAGAGAATTAATTTTCTACCAAAAAAGGAGAATTTACAAGAAACTACGTACATTTTCAACCAAATTATTGTATTTTCAACTAAAAACGATATATTTTCAACCTATAGTGAAATAGCTACGTTTTGGAATAGATTTTCAAACAAAAAAAAAGGAATTTGCAACAAAATAGTTAAATTTTTTGATAATCGAATTATTTTTTTACCAAATAGTTTAACTTTCTACCACAGCAGTGGAATTTTTAAGAAGAAATATAAATTTCCAAGAAAAAAGTTAATTTTCGATCAAATAGTTGAATTTTCAATTAAAATTACGAATCTTCGAGAAGGAAAATGAATTTTCTACATAATAGTTTAATCTTCAACGAACCAGTTAGTTAATCAGCGATTTTTGATAAAAATTCCAAAAGTTAGCGCATTTTGAAAATTTTTAAGAACATTTTTTTTCAAGTTTCAAAAATTATACATATGTGTAGCCGTTCATAGTACTTGAAAATTCGAACAATTTATCTCTACGGCTTTTTTCGTCAAGAGAAGGAAAACTTTGATTTTTGAAAGACTTATAAGGTTACTATAACAACTTTTCAAATTTTCTAGAAAAATCGAAAATTAAAATATTGCTCGCACAACAAATAATGAAAAATCAAAAATTTCATTTTTCGATCAAACCATGCAAGATACGAAAAAAGACAAAGAAAAAATATTTGTGCACCCAAAAAAGATCCACAAATTTCTTATTAATTGCTTTTTCATAGTATGCCTAGTTTTTGTTTTATTCATAAAAAACAATATTAAAAATTTTAAAAAAATTAAATGTTTGGACAAATGGCACAAGCTAAGAAAAAAATAAATAGACAAAATTTGTTCACCGGAAGAAGAGCTACAAATTTGTTATTAAACGTATTTTGACATGATGGGTAGTTTCTATTTTAATTTTTAAAAATAACACTAAAAATAAATAAATAAATTTTTGTAAAAACGAATTTTCAACAAATAGTTAAATTATCAGTTTAAAAATTAATTTTCATTATATGAAGAAAATTTTTTTCACTGTCATTCTGAATCGACTAAGGAGTTGAATTTTTAACCCAAAAAGATTAATTTTCAACGGGGAATGTAATAGTTGATATTTCAACGAAACAGATTTTAATCAAAAATAAAAAACAGTTGGATTGAACCAACAAATCAAATTTCCAACAAAATATTTGAAGCCTCAACTAAAACAGATTAATTTTTATCCAAACAGTTGCATTTTCAACGAAGAAAATTCATTTTTTACCAGAAAAAAAAGAATTTTCGAAAAAAACGGTTTAATTTTGTACCAAATAGTTAAATTTCATACAAAATTGTGGAATTTTCAAACCAAAAAGACTATTTTTTCTATTAAACAGTTTAATTTTCAACTCGTGAATATGACTTTTTAACAAAAAAGTTCATTTACAACCAATCAGTTGTATTTTCAACAAAATAGTTCAATTATCAGTTATCAGATTTTAATTTTTTTTTTAAATGTCTATCAAAAAAGATAAATTTTTGACAAAAAATTGAATAGTTAAATTTTCAGTAAAAAAAGTAATTTTCATTAAAAAACATTAATTTGCAAGAAAAATTGGAATTTTTAAAGGAATTTTCGAATTAATAGTTAAATTTTCAATCAAAGAAATGAATTTTAACCAAAAAGATAAATTAGTCACTCAGAAGTTTAAGATTCTACCAAAGAAGACAAAGTTTCAACAAAATACAGAAATTTACAACCAAAACGCTGAATTTTCAACTGAAAAACGTAAATTTCAAATAAAACATGGAAGAGTTAAATTTTCAGTTAAAAAACATTAATTTACAACAACAAAAATTTTTCAACAAAATAGTTGAATTTTGAAAAAAGTGTTTTAAATAAAAATGACGAATCGTCAACAAAAAAATGAATTTTTAACAAAATAGTTCCACTTTCAACTAAGTAGTTGAACTTTAAACCAAACAAGGTTTTTCCTTTAAAGTGTCAACTTTTGAGGTGAAATTTTTCATATTAGAGGATCATTTTGACTTTTACTGTTAATTTGAATGAGAAGAATAAGGAATTAGAAATAAGAAAAATAAAATTAAAAAATTGCTTGTAATCATATGTAACGTTTTCAAATCATATGAGATTTTCTGAAAAATCTGTAAAAAAATGTTGGAAAATGAACCTATTTTTTTAAAGAAAGGGTAATAATTAGTGCGCGCATAGCGCGTACAATGTTCTAGTTTCATCAACTACAGCAGAGTAGAAAATTGTTCTTCATTACATTTCTATAAAAATGTAGGGGAGAGTGGTCCTAAGTCGGCACAGTGAGAGTTTTTGTCGAAAACGGACGGTAAACCTGGTTTAATAGCGCTTTAATGTCTTTGGTCAGATACCACGATCCTTCATCTACAATTCCATGTCATTCGGAACAGTGTGAAGTGATTTTTGCGGTTACAATGCAGCGCAAAGTGAAGAAGTCGATTTTTGCTATTTCTGAAAATGGTGGTCCTAAGCCGGCACCTCCTGTTCCTGTATCGTGACATAATGTTTTCCGCTAGAATACAAGAAAGAGGCAGGTCATGTAAGTTTCAGGAGGAAATGGACAAAATTAAACCATTTACAATAAAAAACATGTAGAGAATAGAATCAGCGAAAAGTCAATGAGAAAACACAGAATATAAAAGGAGACAAGCAACATGCAGTCAAAACGCAACCAAACAAAAAAAACAACAAGACACGAGTTACATAGAATTGAAACACAACGAAATTAAACAACACACACATAACAATAGAAGCAACAAATAAGGTGCCGAATCAGGAACACCTGTCTGGTGCCGACTCAGGACATCTACGCATGTTTACACATTTCATGCTATTACGCATACGAAACAAATCCGAATGAAAAATCGACTTCATCAGGCGAAAGCACACGTATATATTAAGCGAAAACTAAAGTGACAATTGTCAGCGTAAATTACGTCCATATCTACCAACCTATCATACAACAAAATGGTTGATCGGACACGTTCGCCATTTCTGAGAAACTTGAGGGTACCGACTTCACCCACAGTGCCGACTTAGGACCACTCTCTCCTACTGAGTAAATACTCAATTAAAATTTTTTTGTCGGACGTGGCACATTCGATATCCAAAAAAAAACTGAATTTTATTAAGTCTATACTGTGCCATGTCCAAAATAGCTTTTTGATATCTGCTAAATTGAATCAATAACTTTATCAAAATGTATTTCACTCCGTTATTTACGAAATTATGATTTATAAGTTATATAATAAATTTGATACTATTCAACATTAAATTAGGGTATTATTTCAATAAAACGTTGAACCTCATTTTCTCAGTTTGACAGTCATTCGAGATGGCACATCCTAACTCTCATACGACGATATGTCAATAGAAATCTCTCTATTCGCCGGTGATAACTGCACAAATAGAGCAATGAGCATTTGGGTTTGAGGTGGTTATAGGAGGAGGGATGTACATACTATATGGTTGCAGAGAGTATGAAGAGAAACACGAAGTTCCTCGGTAAAGCGCCACGGCCATGGCTTCGTTACGCGTCCATTTGCCGCCAGCTGAAAGACACCAATTTATAATTATTGCATTCAATAGTGCCGCACCGCACTCGCGACGCCAACTCTCCACCTATTGTGCAGTTTAGATTCTATACCCCCCCACCCCCCATCCCTCACCACGGTACCGCTCGACCACCCTCAAGCGTCCCACCCCTTCAACCCCTTCCACCCCTTTCGCCCCTTTTTCTTCTTTCACCCCTTTTGCGAGTCGCCACCTCATTCTCTGACGTTTCCCAGTTTATAAAGCTCACTGATAAAAATGGTTAGTTGGGCCAACTATTTAGGGAGCGTTCATATATTATGTAACATTAAAAAGCGGGGAAGGGGTTTGTGTTTCGCTACGGTATTTTATGTTGGGGGGGGGGGGGGTATTTTGACCCGATTATGTAACATTTTTAATTTTTCTACACCATCAACTTCGTATATCAAAACTTCAAAATGAATAATTTTAATTCATCATTAAATTTGTTTCTAGATGTTTCTAAACATCATTGATAGGAGAGAAAATTTAAATTGTAAATTATTTTTCAAATATTATTATTATTATTATTCCATTAAGCCATTTCCCTTTCGGGGTAGGCGTGACTTGCTCGGTGAGGAAGGGAGCAATGTGGGATATGGGGTATAGATTTTTTAGATTTATCTAGAATTCTCGTGTTATTCATTTAAATGACACGTTTGTTCCGCAAAACTGCTTCGACCGAGATTGCTGCATTGCTGGTCAATCTTTCTAGCGATCACCCCAACTGAAGAGCCTCACAAAATTGTTCACAGAAAAAACTGGGGTTTGCATTAGAACCCACTTTTGGTTCCAAAGGAGCTGCAACAAAAATGAACCCCACTTGCTGAAAAGGAACCCAAAACGATAAATGAGCTCTAAATGATACTCAGTTGGGGTTCTAAAGGATCTCAATTGTAAATGAGCCTATTTCTAAAGAACCTATTTTTCGCTTTGCACACTTCGACATTTTGTTTAATTAATAATACAATTTTTACCTGAAAGCACACATGTAATCAAACTCTGATGGACATAACTTCATGAAGACAATGAAGGTACAAAATATTACCGTAATTAAAATAGATATAATGACTTGATAGATGTAATTTGCAGGTTATGTAACAAGCTTGTAAACATAAAGGCATATTCATATGCAAGAAACTTTTCGACATGTCACTTTTTAAAAGTACAAATATATATTATTAGAAGTGCTGTAGGGTCGTTGCAAAAACAAAATTTCCTTTGTTTTATAATTTTAACATAAAATATAAAAATAAATAACCAATTTGACTGTAGAGAAACGAATTTTTTTAAAGTCTTAATGCGCATGCGTCGCACCAGCAGCCTCACTGCATGTTGATCGCGCGCTTATTTGAAATGATAAACTATGCAAATCAATTTTTTACAACATAATTATTATAATATTATCATTATAATTATTGTTTAATAATTTTGAAGTACAAAAAATATTATGAATTATTCAGAATTGACATTTGTGAAAAAAAGTCTTCTTTCTTTTGAATTTCAAATCAATAATTCATTTGTAAAGAGTAAAATCACAGAATTAATTTACCTTTTACTCTAAAAGTCTATTTTGTGATCTGAAAATTAATTTCTTTGATTCTAAACTGATGATTTATCATAAAAAATTAATTTACACATTTGATAATTTCACCAAAAAAAAATCATATACAGCGAAAAACACGATAATTGACAGAAATGGCCTTGTAGATTGAACTATTTAAAAACTGTTACAGATTAAACTATTTTTAAATTTAAACATTAAAAATTGTGATTTTTAGAGGTGCAATAGTTCAAAATTGTATTAAATACATGCAGGAATCACCACAACAACTGGTTTTCCTTCCCCAAGCACATACATTTTCAGGGTGGCTATTCGGCTGACAATTTCAAATTCCCGGTTATTTTCCGGTTTTTCCCGGTCAAGTTTTTCAATTTTCCCGGTCAACTAAAAGTAACATATTATATTATATATTTTCAAAAAATACTTGAATTTTCCACTAAAAATATCAATTTTTCACAAAAAAATGAAATAGTTAAACTTTTCAACCAAAGTGATGAATTTTCAAATAAAATTATGAATCTTCAACTGAATAGTTAAATTTTAAATTTTGTACAAAAACTACAATTTTTCAACAAAATAAATTAATTTTTAACAAAAGAGTCGAATTTTTGATTAAAGGAAACAAATTTTCAACAAAATAGTTGAATTTTGATCTAAAACAAGAATCATTTTCAACCAAAAATGGAATAGTAAAGTTTTTAGTGAAAAAAAAATAATTTTGAACCAAAAATAAGAGTTTTCAATTAAAACAATGAATATTCAACTGAAATAGTTGAATTTTCAGACAAAAAAATTAATTTATACTAAAAAAGATAAATTGTCAACCAAAACTTAAATAATTATATTTCAAGTTAAAGAAATTAATGTTTAACCAAACAAACGAAGTGATGAATTTTCAAATAAAATTCTAAATATTTAACTGAAATAGTTGAATTTTAAACCAGACAGATGAATTTTTTTACTGCAATGATGAATCTTTAACTAGAATAATTGAATTTTGGACCAAGAAGATGAATTTCTACCAAAAGACGAATTTCCAACTAAAAAAGATAACTTTTCTACCAAAAATTGAAAAAATAAATTCATAGGCAAAAAAAAAGAAAGTTAAAAAAGAAGAGATGAATTTTCAACTAAAATTATGGAATATCCAACTGGAATAATAGTTACATTTTCATTTAAAAAAAATAATTACCTAAAATATTTTAAGTAATTTATTTGATAAATTACATTTTTTTATACAAAATTATAGACAATGAAATGAATAATTGGATGAAAAAACTTCACTTCATTGGCGAATTTGTTGATGACAGCTCTCTCAGCTCGCGGAAATTGTTACAAAACAATTATTTAATTTTTTTTCATGAACATATTGCTTAAAATGTGTTGCCTCGAAAAAAAGTAAATAAACGTTTTCGAATAATTCCCGCGAGACGAAAGTGCTGCCATCAAATTGCCACTTCATAACCTCAAAATCCTAGTACCGATTGGTCCTATTGGGAAGGATTGAAACTTTGCAACACTGAATCTTTCCCAATCGTGCACACACGATTAAGAAAGACGATTAGAAACAAATCAAATTTCTTTCTATCATTCTGAATTGTTTTCAATTAATTATTTCTAGAAGGTTAAACAGTTTGCTTTTTCCGAAAATTGTACGCATAATAAATAATAATATCGTTTGTGTTTGCTTTACCGACATATTCTGTTATACCATTAAACCATTTCCCTTTCAGGGTAGGCGTGACACTACCCGATTCGGGTAGTGTTTCTAGGTTTTTCTTGTAGTTATAAATAACTACAAGTGTGGGCTCACCACAAATTACCGAAATTACCAACCCGACTTTGCAAGCGGTTGGTTTGTGAATGCGCCTTTATGTTGTTCTTTTCAAGTGCGCAACATTAATGAACCCCCAGTTTTTTCTGTCCCATGCAGAAATTTTGCCGTGGCCCCGATCGGGTTCGATTCTGGCCAAATCCGGCGCGGATCCGGAAACCGACCTGGGCCTCACCCGTGATGAAACACACGGCCCGATCGGTGCCGAACGTGGCAGCCCGATCTGGCTGCCAGGTCGGTCCCGGACCGGATCCCGATTAATTTCGTGTTGATAATATTTATAAAATTTGGGTACGTTTTCTAAAACAATTAATAAAAAACAAAGTTAGTCACGATCGATTTCATTTCCCACAGCTTCCGGTTCATCGAAATTAATATTTTCTTCCTCTTCATCTTCATCGTCAGCTTCAGAACATAAAATATAATTAAATACACGTTTGTCAGTCTTCTTAGAATATAACCTTATATTTACAAATTGAGACCGTAATTATTTATAGGTATTATATTATGAGCTGAATAATTTCCTATTAATTAAAAAAAACTAATAATGTCAATTAAGGATAGCCGTGAATATATAAATCTTGATAAACAAATTTAATTTTAATTTTAATATTGAGGTTAGGTTTCACTGATTTACTTACTTGCATTTCCGTCTCGTAAATATGGTATCCTGGTTATCGCACGGTGTTTCTGAACCCGCGGAGAGCTTTTACGCTTTGGCATTGTTTATTGAATCCTTTTTTACGTATCACACTTGAAATTTATTTCAAAATTGAATAGCTGTCAAAACTGCACACACGTAATTCGCTACTTCACAGAAGACATACTAGGTGTCGTTGTAGGCGGTAACCCGGCCACCGGGTCTGACACGATGCTGAAACCACGAAATATACCCTATCCGGGACAGACCGGGCCAACCCGATCAGGGCCTGATCGGTAAAATGGATCCAGTATGGCGATGTCGTTCGTTATCAGCCCCTTTTTTTCAAAACGATCATCTCGTGTATTCATTTGTTAAATTTCGAATCGTATTGTCTCATTTTTCGAACAACATCGAACGAGGTCCTCGAAAATGATCGAGAAACTTCACTTGTGACAGCCCTTCAGTGACAGAGCTCTGCTGCCAAAGATTATGTGGATTTAACGTTTAATTTCATGTTAAATCTGTTTTGCTTAAGCTTTTAATTTAATTTAACGATTAAACACAATCTGGAGAAGGATGGCAGAAGATACAAGCTATTTAGGAAAAAGAAAATCTACGAGGTAGATACTGCATTTTAAATAATAAACTATAATACAAAATAATACAAATACTAATAATAATAAAACCTTAGTACAATCTAAAATAAGAAACTTATATAAAAAATAAAAATTATCATTCGAAATTCATTTACGATATATTTGAATATATTATATAAATTATTCTTCTCAGTGATGAACTGATGATTGGTCAAGATTCATCTGAATTGAAATCAGTGACAGAAAGAAGGAGAAATGAAGTTCTAGAAAGTATTTTTGAATACGGATACACGGAGAAAAATGAGAGGTTCGTGAAATGTAAAGCTTGCTCTGCACAAAAATTGGAAATTATAATAAAAATGATGGATGGAAATACAACTGGAACTACCCGACATTTGAAAAAATGCCATGACGAGGAATACAAGAAAGCCTTTCCTGATTGTGTAGACCAGCAGCCAAAAGAAGTATTATTGATTAGCATTCAAACATAATTTAATTCAAATTTTATCATTTTTATCAAGAAATTCAATTATTTCAGAATAGATTTAAATAATTTTTTAATTTATACAAATTTTAAACAAATTTAGATTTCTAAAAGAAATTAGAAGACGAAAAATTATTGTTTACTCTTTTTGAAGCCTGTTTGAATGGAAATATGATTTTCAGCTTGAATAAAATACAAAATCCTTATCCCTTTTTCATTCAAGATTAGTGACAGAAATATATGACTGATTTTTCCAAGAATCTTACCAAACTTTACTTTCAATAAAATAAATCTTTTTTTGACAAAAAAAGTAGTAAACAACTTTTTACATTATTTCTATTTTCATACAGTAAATAGAAGAATAATATTATTAATATCAAAAAAAGAATATTTAGTCTCTTAAGATAAAAAATGATACTTTTTTAAAATTTTAAAACAAAGTAAAATCACATTTAGACCGAATTCATTTCAAATCGGGAAGGCTGTAAAGCGTGCATGCTGAAGTCACGGAATCGTTTCGGGACATAATATTTTGTTGTGCATTAATGAAGTAGGCTATAATTGGATCTTTTTTTTTATTAAATTTAATTGGAACAATCAAAACAATTATATTTTCTAATATTTTGTAAAAAAAATTTAATGTGTAAATCTGTAAGTTGAAAAAATTTTCTTTACGAAGTATTAGAAAATAGTATTGTTACAAGCAAAAGACAATTATAACCGACTTTATCAAATTTTCAGCGAAAATTTCAAGAAAAAGACGCTGGATAAGAAAAGTGTTTGCAAACTTTTTTTTACAAATTTTCAGGTGAAAAAGCTTCGCTCTTTTGACTTTTTTAAATATGGTCTCGTTATTGAAAAAATATGAATTTTTATTTTTCATTAAAATAAACTCAATTTTCTCTTTTCTAAATTTGTTCAAAAATATAAAGATACCTGAAAAGTGTAATTTCTCTGCTCAATTTCTGATATAATAATCCATATCAAATATATTTATACCTTTGATCTTTTATTAAAGATTTGCTCAAAACATGTTTAATCGTATGGTGGTGGAATGATTTCCTCAACTTTCAGGAATGTGCAAGAAGCCGTAATCGAAACGCTACAAAAAATGTATCAGAGATATCTTTTACTGTAGACAGTTGGACCATAAACCATTTGTTAATAATTTATAATAATAAAACTATATATCACAAAATATCATTCATTCTGTTTTTGACTTAGTTGCCAAAGTAAACCCAAAATTTCAAATTAAATATTGTCAATATTTCCATAATTTAAGATATAAAAATATGTTCTGAATGAACTTTTTTTCGTAGAAAATATAAATTCTAAAAAGTACAAAACTTCAAAGTCTTTTTAGATTTTCTTAATTTAAAGAAAAATTTGATAAAGTTTCTTTCGTCTATTAGTCTGATATATTTTATGAAACAAAATTGTATATTTTTTTAAATATTTCTCAGGTATGAAAGTAAAAGTTAGCTTTAACCTTGAAAAAAGGCCTTTCTACGTCTATCAACTCATTTTATACTCATATTCATTTAAATATAGCAATATTAAAAATTTTGGAATCGAGCGATAATAATATATAATATAATAATAATCTGTACATAACAGAGAATGGAAACCAAAAACTTATATATATATATATATATTTATTTCGTCTATTTGAAGCATAATTCTTGAAATATAAATGTGATAGTCTAATTTTTTGGAAGAGTTGTTTCAGTAAACAAAGATAGAAACGCATTCTGAAACAAAAGTCAGATTTTGCAATTTCAATTTTGGAATTTTCAATTAAATTGAACGGATGAAGTGTTTTAACGTTGTTTATTTTCCGTTATCATGGTTATATAAAACTTTTATACAAAAGTTACAAGAACTTCTATGTGAAGAATTCTTCAGAAACTTCTTCAAGGATCAGAAAAATATTGCAATAATTTTTGCTTAAAAAGTTCCAAGTCATATTCTTGAATTATATTTGCATTGTGTGGATTTCGAGTTAAATTCCAGTAATCCACAAGAACTGACCCTCTTGCGGCTCCATCATAAACGGGCGTAACGTTTGTAATTACATTTTTTTTTATCATTTCTGGCCAAATTGCTATAGCTACAGCCAGGGCATCAACAGCTGTCCAAACCGAATTTTGTGATAAACTGAAGAATACAGCCTCTGCTTTATTCAAAAAGTCGACTGAAGAAGAATTCAATTTTCCAAAAACATTTCCCCGCCATTCCTGAGAAAAAAAGAAATTATTATTTTGATGTGTGATAGAGAATATAGTTATTTAATTTTTAATTTCAGTCGTGGTTGATGTTAGTTTTTTCTGCCTACTTGTCTTTTATCAATATTTTGTTATAAATTTTACAGAAAATCTTATATGATTTGAGAAAGTTGTATATAATTTACAGGAGTTTCTTCATTATAGCGAGAAAATTCCATTAAATTCAATATGAATGACAATATTTTTTTCAGTTATTGAAGATTCTTTAAAATTAGCAGATTATTTAACACGTTTTATAAAAATATTTTTCATATGAATGTATTAAATTATTCTATTTTTAGATCAAAATTTCATTTTTAAAATTCGAAAACAAGAGAGACGCATACAAAAGAATTTCAATTTATATTTGACATGAACAGAAGTAACTTCATTGTTAAATAACATTCCAAATGGTATTTTCACAATAAATGAAAAATAACCATTTTCCTATATTTTTATTGCATTATTTACATTTAAATATTAATTTTGAAACCCAAAACTTACTTTCGCTATTTGTGAACAGCAACTGAAAACCTTCTTTTGGTTTGATGATTCATCATTCAAGTTGAAAGACCTTTTTTTTGTTCAAAATTCAACTATTTTGTTAAATTTTTTGTTGTAAATCAATTTTTTTATAAACTAAAAATTCAAATATTCCGTTTTTGGTTGAAAATTCATTTATTTTATTCAAAATTATTCTTTTTTGGTAGAAAATTCATATTTCAGGTTGTAAATTCAACTATTTTGTTTAAAATTCATTTTGTTGTTACAGGCTAAGTTTTGGTTTTTGAAAAATAATTATTTCAATTTAGATAATGCAATGACAAGACAGAAAAAATGTAATTTTTTACCTCTTCTAAAAATACAACTTCTGATTGATATTATACAATAAAGCTACTTTTGCTCATGTCAAATACAA